>JAECUM010004805.1:0-56109 GCA_016617855.1 Megalonaias nervosa | reverse complement strand
AATATTACACGTTTGGGAACTTGATATACTACAGTCTGTTGCTGTGCAGTTTGAAATTTCTTTGTTGTGGGGGTGGGGGTTGACAGCATCATTACTTGGGTGGCCGATGTTGCTCAGGTAATTGGAGTAAGTCTGTTGTTGTTTGTCACTAATATTTGAGTAGCTGTTTATAGACTGTACATTTTTGTGGCCAGAAATTTGCATGATATCAGTTGGGGGAATGTTTTTGTCTCTTAACTTATGAATTAGGTACTTTCGGCTGCTTGTGTTTGTTAATTTCTTTCTTTCTGTAATATTTGCTTTTTCTTTCATGTTATTCATGATGCATCCAAGTTTGTTAATTCCAACGATTTGTTTCCTAAGCCATTTGGGGTCTGTCGCTGAGATTGGCATTGTGTTGGGCGCAATATAGAAAGGATCTTCAGGTTGACAAAAGTCTGCTGGTCTCAGCTCTGCATATCGTATGTAGATAGCAAGTGGGTCTCTCTCTTTGTTGTTTTTGGTTTTATGCATCTTAGGATTAATATCCCTGATGTCCTTGACATTATCTCCAGTTCTTGTTTTTGTCTGCCTTTCATTGAGTTCAAGATACTCCAGGCCTTTCACATCTTTCTTTAGTATAACATCCCCCCATTTCAGATTGTAATATTCAGTCACTCCCCTCAACCCAAAATGCACAGAGTTGTTAAACCACAATGTGTTAATAATGGCTTCCAGTGTTTCCATCCCCATTAGTTTTTTTGCTATACAAGGCATTTATTTCTTCGTCTGTGATCGGTTGACTCCAATTCGGTTTATTTCCTTTTCCTTTAGATTTTAAATCTTTTTTGCTTAGCCCGAAGAGCTTCCCTTGTTAATGCAAAATTTGTGTCATTTCCCCTCATAACTGAACTTGCATATTTCTTGATTTTAAGGTGGCCATCAATGGAGCAGATGATGCTTCCTAAGCTGTTCGGTTTAATCTCAGATCCATCTTTTCTCCAAACACTGAGTATAAAACCAGCCAGGCGCTAATCCAATTCAGATGGGCGTATTTCATGTAAATTTCTGATTTCATTTTTTGACTGTAAGAATGCTGTCACTAGCCTTACATCAAAAAGTGTCTTTTTTAAAGTTTTTACAATCTGCTTACTTTCTATAAATTTCAGTATATCATCAGGTTCATGGTGTGCAAATCTGTCTTCCCTAACAAGCTCACGTTTGAACACAGAATGATCATTTTCATTTACAAATGTCTCAGCCATGTCTCTATCAAACTCTTCAAATAACTCACAGTTTAGTAGATTAAATGTTGCATCATCATCTTGCTCCTTATCTGATGTCATTGTTTTCTTTCTTCCACAAAGTTGCACAATGTTTGATTTTTGCAAAAGGGAGAGATTGGAAACAGCAGTTTTGACAGAGATGACAGCAGACGACACAGGGTGGAGCTAGATAACATTTATTTCCTGGATTGAGTATGGCTGGGTTTTTTTTTTATACAAATGTTAGTTTCTATAAATATTTTACATGAAAATCATTTTCTTCTTATTTTCTCTTTTTCAAATGTAATATTCCAAGAAATTCATATCCATGTTTAGAGAGTATAATAGCTATAAAAACATGATCCTTATGCGCATTCATACGCCATGGGCAAATCACAATTTGATATACCAATACTATTGGTATATCAAGTTGCTTTATACCAACATATATATATATATATATATATATATATATATATATATATATATATATATATATATATATATATATATATATATATCCAGAATGCATAGAAACATGAACAACATGGACTCATATACAAATCACTTAAATCACGTACAAGAGTTACCTTCCAGCAATGGCGTTCTTTCAGATCTGGAAATGAATGCCGACATTCACAAAATGTTTCACTATCTAAACTGCTGAATTGAAAGACAAAAATCAATCATTTGATAAAATGTGATAAAGTGAGTAAAATCAGTGTAAGGTATCACAAAACTAGAATGATGCAGTGACTCAAATCAATGTAAGGCATCAAACAACTAGTGTGATGCAGTGACTCAAGTCAATGTAAGGCATCACGCAACTAGTGTGGTGCAGTGACTCAAATCAATATAAGGCATCACGCAACTAGTGTGGTGCAGTGACTCAAATCAATGTAAGGCATCACGCAACTAGTGTGGTGCAATGACTCAAATCAATATAAGGCATCACGCAACTAGTGTGGTGCAATGACTCAAATCAATATAAGGCATCACATAACTAGTGTAATACAGTGACTCAGATCAATGTAAGGCAGCACACAACTAACTCATTCGATCAAGTGCAAAGAGTGGGATTGTGACGAAAACAGCTTTGTATTGTATCAGATAGATTGTCACTGAAAGTTGACAAATCTTCCTGTTAGACTATCTAATTATTGATTCCATTTTTGCATATTGAAATGCAGATTTACGGAATCACAGAAAAAAATGGAACTAAGTAATTTAAAATGCTGAAAATCATTATGATTTTGTTGTTAAACACGGGACACAACTTAGTTTATGCTGAAAGCAGGTCAATGAACGTATTGAATTACTTCCCATAAAAAAAAATATGTATTTTCAAAATCGAGGTTTTAACTGATTTGTCTTTTTCCGGCGAAAGGGAGACAAATCCTGCATCTTCACAAAACTAAAGCCAAAGAAGTGATTTCCAAAATCACCTAAACAGGTTAGGACCTGACTAAAACATACATACATACATACATACATACACACATACATACTTTATAAGCAGCAGAGAGGCTGAACCCTACAACTTTTTTAGAAGGCTCCGTTTGCAAAAATAAAGGTTCCTACAAAGGCTAAAAATAAGGTCAATAATCTCAAACCGAAACCTCTAACCCAGCATATTTCCATACAACGGGAAACAGATCCAATTAGCTTTTTTGTTACTCGGCGCTGACGTATTTTTTTCAAATTTTAGGTGTGTTCGTTTGTGACGCGCATCCTAATGGCCTTGATACTGTAACAGATTGGGGGGTATGGGTTAACTTGTGTAAATGCAACAATAAATTTAAAAAAAATGCTCAAAGTCAGGGCTTCTTTTAATTTTGACTATGAAATTGTAGTAAGATGTTTAATAAAAGAGATATAACTAAAACATGAATGGATGTGTTTGGTTACGTGTAACATACGCAATACACAAATGATATAATATGCTGGTCTTCATAATCCTAAAGTAATTATTCAGCAAGAAATGGACAAGCCACAGAGTAAGTATTTTGAAAGTTAGCCCTAAATTCTTAGTGTGGCGGGAGATAGCGGCTTATTTATGTGGCACAATATTGCTCTTATATTAAGCTTGAATGAATAGCAGTGAATTGAATTTGTTTGAATTGAACTGTGTTACGTATAGGCTCGTTCAAAAGTAAGAAAAGAAAAGAGTGAAACCAACAAGCTTTGTAAGCTTTAACAAAAATAATTTATTTCCCTAGAAAACTCGGTGAAAAGGTAAAAAAATGAAATAGGACTTACAGTTTGTGAAGATAATCCAAACATGTATCCTAGAATTGAAAAAATACAATTCCTCTCACTAAATAGATCTAACTGAATCCAAATTTGAATCTCGTCGAGGTTCCAAGATGGAGGATGATGACGTCAGGTGAAGTCTTTATACGAATGTCAAGAGTTCCACGTTGAACCACAACTTGTAATGTTCCAATTTAGAATAAATTTCCACTGAATGTCTTTGTCCTAAAACTCTTATACAAAGGAATCACTTGTACAGTTCTCCAGGGAATAAATTATTATATTCTAAAAAATAGATGAACTTCTGAACAAGCTGTCATCTATAATAAAACATCTCGAGCTCCAAAGATATAAAAATACAATTCTTTACGGCACCTAATAGAAATATATCCTTCTTCTTGAAGATATATTATACGAAGGACTATTTCACGGGGATCTGACTATTTCTAAACTGAACTAAGACGTCATTTCGGGCGCGCACGATGGAACGCGTGGTTATTTCATCATCAAACAGCGCAGTAAACAATGCTTTACACGTAGACCAGAAAATGACCTTGGCAATAACCAATCGTTTTCGCGCAGTGTTTACGAAATCGACAAACCATGGCAAGCTAAAATAGTGCTTATGCTAGTCATACTACGTTTTATATAAACATAATATCTCTTTCAAAAATATCAGATCCCGTGAAAATAATCATTAAATTAAAATGTGATACAAAAATAAAACTAAAAAGAATTTAAAATTAACACACAAGTAATTAAATTACATATTCGTGTAAATAACTGATTCTACTGTTGTACTATATATATATATATATATATATATATATATATATATATATATATATATATATATATATATACATACAGTATATATATGTTGTTATATGTGTGTGTGTGTGTGTGTGTGTGTGTGTGTGTGTGTGTGTAATTCCAGTCTGTTTTTGAAAATAAAGAAAGTAAAATTCGTTGACTTGTCTTATTTTTATAAATATCTATGAGCTTCTGAATGTCATTCAATAAAGTTTTAATTATAACTACCTCAGTACAATGTTCTTTCTATTTGGTGGAGAGATGTTGATAGAGGCGCTAATGTTGACAGCTCTCTGCCGAATTTCGAATTGCGCTTCTATTTATACTCTTCGGAAAATAGTCATGTGACGTAATTTTAACCAATCATTGCTTGTCCGGGATGCCGAACAGGTCTGATGGTGCCGAACAGATACTCTACAATCAGCGACACAAACTGAGGGTTAATATACAATTTCGCAGTCATCACTTGTCCGTTTACACTCTGTCATTAGCAAATGTATAAACATTACGTATTATATCGTGTCCGTCAAACGTCAGCGTCCTTTAAGTTGCAAGTAGGAATGTTAAGCTTGGGTGAAGAGTACACAACTATCAAAGAACGCAGATAACATTGAAAATATATTGACCAGAATAAAATGAATAATACACAATTAAATATTCAAAACATACTTAAACTTGTATGAAAGAAGGCCAGCATTTACAATCAACAAGTGAAATTTAATCAAAAATGTGAACTTGACAAATTTACTGTATGGAACCGGTCATGTGATCCAGTGTCGGCCATCTTGCCTGCAGACGTATTTTCGTGATGTTAGCTGTTGGAGTCATTGAGCTTAGTGCTATTCAAATGATGATTTGGATGGGAATTTAAGTGTGATAAACATATTTCTGGGTGTGAAAAATTCATATAAAATAAGATTCCAGAAGATTTTGTGAGTTTTTAACGATGGGCGAGGTTGAACTCAATGACATTTGTTACCACATGACCGGTGATCACACTTGACATACAGCATGAACGATTTAATAGAGATATCATGGTAAGACTCGATCTATACATTTACAATGCATACAGTGTTCAAATTTATTCCTTCAGCAGTTTGTATATATTAATTGACATGAACAACATGTTTAAATTACGACATAAAAAACATCATCCCCATCCATCATATTAAAGCTTTAGAGGCCTCAGGTCTATTACAATACCATTGCACAATATAAAATTGTATATATATAGAATATATGTATAGTATGTACGCTGTATCAATGATATACCACGAGATGTATACATTTTTCATTAAAAGGAAACGAAGCTTGCTGAGTTTCCTTTTAATGAAAAATTTATACAACGAGTGGTATATCATTGATGCAGCGTACATACTGTATATATATTTTATTTATATCACATACAAATACATATATTTGCCCTCTGAACAGAGTTCAGATTTACCACAGGCAGCTGTGTATTTACAGAGTGAATGAACTCCGCACATCCCCGTGTGTGTCCACTACAAAATGTAGTTCTATTCCTTTAGTGGCTATTTGCAATCACCTCTGCATATTGATAAGTTGATTGTTTTCTTTTCTTGGTTTCTAGTTTTCTCCATATTGATTAAATCAATATAACACGCATTTATGATTTAAACATGAAAGATGGTTTTAATGATAAAAGTAGTGCACTAGCTACACTTGGATAGCTACGCCTTTCACATACCGGCGCATGGAAATTAATGTGGAATAGAAACTAAGCCAACTGACGAACCAACAAGAGGCAATTAAAATGTTTTAATGTATTTACAGTTCATCTATGTCATTATTCTGCTTTAGCAACAGTACAATCGACCATAAACTCTCTCTCTCGGTTTGACTTTAAAACTCTGTCTCTGTCTTTGTCTCTCTCTTTCTCTCTCATCCTTTGGTCAGTTTGACTTAACTTTTACCATCATTCATAAGTCCAGAGATATCGTGGGATGACACAAAATTTAATCCTCTACGTTCGTCAATTCATAGATTTTAGCCCGTATCTTGCTACTATGGTAGAGAGAGAGAGAGAGAGAGAGAGAGAGAGAGAGAGAGAGAGAGAGAAGCCTTTGGACATTTTCATATTTAAATAATAATAATCGATTTTTTAGAACATTATGGTATGTTTAAGAAAAAACAACAAAACATAACATTAAATATATCACAGTATGTGTACCACGTAACCGAGGAATTTACTGGTTTGCAACATTGTATCATTGATAAACACTGTAGATAAATCCCAAGGAAAGTGCACACGTATCGTTAGGACGAACCATATTCTCGTAGGTTACTTGGTGTAATTTCTGTTTCAAGGTTTTAATCCAGCCCAAATTCCTTTTCTCACTCATTCCACATTTCTGCGCAGTTTGTCCGTTATGCATGAGAGGGAAGGGGAGAACAGAAAGCAGAAAGGATTGTGATGAAAATGTGTACCATATTAAATTAATTTAGAAAATGGGGATTATTAATACTTTTCATCGTTATTTTTCATACGTCACTAGGGACTAATGTGTGGATATTGATCATTGAATTGATCTACAATCAACTGCAGACGCTCGCGAGAATGTTTATATATGCGTATTATTGCGCCATGGGCGGATCACAATTTGATATACCAATAGTATTGGTATATCAAATTGCTTTATACCAACACTTTAAATGCATGTTATTTTTTAATGTATGTATATATATATATATATATATATATATATATATATATATATATATATATATATATATATATATATATACATATGCTTATATATATATATATATATATATATATATATATATACAAACTGATAAATTGTATATCCTTTGTAACAATATAATTATATGTATGACTGTTTGTCTCTATTTTATTTTATTATTTTACTGATTCAGGTTTTATCAGAGACTCGTGTATCTTTCAGATCCTGTCATACATATATATATATATATATATACATAATTGTTATGATGATGCATAGCATTTATGACGTTACGTAATGACCTAATTGTTATTTTAAAATACAAAGACGTCATCCGTTTCTTTCAAAATATTTTGTGCCTGAAGAAGCATGTATTAAATGCGAAACTAGTTGCACAGAATTATCGGCGTTTGTATAGTTCTTTTTATCCCAATTCTGAAATTTTTCAACAACATAATGACATCAAATTATGATCCGCCGAGAGAAACGACGTCTTTGAAATTTTGAATACTAAAACTATCTGAGAAACAAATGAAAAGCAGCCTTCACAGCACCTTCTTGAACAAATATGTTGAGGAGGGGATCGTACAAACGGGTTTACGACTGAAACTGAAAATTTATATAGGAAGCGGAAATGATGAATTCCAAAATTCTTTCGACAGTTTATTACATAAAGTCTCTCTGAACATATGTGAGAGATTAGGAGATGAACAACAAAAAAGATCACTAAACCTAGGAAAAGAGATGGAAAATCTTACAGATGAACTGAAGAAGAAACTAGATGGGAAAGCCTTTTCAATTTCGATCAGGAAGTATACCAGAAACAAATTCAACAAAAAATAATATACTTCTGAAGCAGAATGAAAAACTGAAAAATTTACGAGAGAGCAAGAACGAAAAAAGTCAACAAGTTGAAAAAACTGGAGAACAGCATACAATCCATAAGCAACCGAAAAAGCAGCAGCAGAAAAGCAACAAATCATCACAACAACAGAGGAAGGAACGGCAAGAAAGGAAGTATTCAAAACTCAAAGAAACTACAGCAAGGAACAATTATACACATATAGCACCTCCCAAAACATCAGTAAACCAAAGAGTCAACATAAACAGGAATTTTGTAAATTCAAACAAGAAGCAACATGATGAACAACAGCGAAAAATCTTGACTCCCCAGGGCACAACAAAGAAGACTGAAGCCATAAAACAGAGGGAATCAGAAACAGTGACCATGAGAAAGACATTGACAAACCTAGTCAAGATTCTACAAGGACTAATAGAGACGATGTCAAAAGACAAAAGAACAGGAGGTTCCATAGATTCAAAAGTAGAAGAGAGTGGAAGAAAGAAAAAAAAACGAAGAAAACAAATTAAGAGAGGTAAAGAAATCGTGTTAAACCTCTCACGTAGAAGATTAACTGATAATGACTATATATTGTTAGGCAAAGGACTAAAATTGTGTCCCAAACCTAAATATCACAATAAAATTAAATTAGCGGAAGAAATTTTTAACTTTTCTAGACGCATAAAATTAAAAGAATTTTTTTTTCACGATAAAGCATACAACAATTCAAAGGTTAAATCGGATTCTTTTCGTTCTAAAACAAATGGGTTATTTCAACACAAATCATCTTTTACACCACCTAGTGGACGTGATTCCTATTTAGATTTTTATATTGACGCGACCACAAAAGAGGTATTACATGGGAATCATCAAAAGCGATATTACAGTAATATTTCTAAGGATGAAATTAAGTCTTTATAGAATCTAATGAATGACGACAGTATAGTGATTAAAAAGGCTGATAAATCAAACACTATTATTATTATGAATAAGGAAGATTATGTTAAAGAAGTTGAACGTCAGTTAAATAAGGAAAAATACTACAAACATATTAACGAAGACCCGTCAATAGAAATTAAATCGAAAATTTCAACTTGCATTAATGAGATCGCTAAAAATAATAATTCCATATATGAAGAACTTTCCCTCTTAACATACGTACGCCTCAATTCTACATATTACCCAAAACTCATAAAAATCCTGACCATAATTTACCTTTAAATTATCCAGGACGACCCATTATATCAGGTTGTAATTCATATACTGAAAACCTATCAAAATTTCAAAATTTATTGATAGTGTTTTACAACCTTTAATGAAATCACTTCCATCATACATTAAGGATACTACTGATTTCATTAAAAAGCTGAAGTCTATTCCACAGCTATCTGATAACTCAGTCCTGGTATCATTAGACGCGACATCACTATATACCTACATTCCACATACAGATGGCATTGAAGAGTGTAAATATTTTCTTGATAACAATCCTAATAATAGCACACTAGTGAAGATATTTGTAAAATAATAAAACTTATCTTGGAAAATAATTATTTTCAATTTAATAATAGAAATTACATCCAAGTAATGGGTACAGCAATGGGTTGTCCAATGGCTCCTTCATACGCTTCTCTTTTCATGGGTAAATTAGAAAAAAAATTCCTTCAAAAAGAAAAGTTTAATCCATCTGTTTGGTTTAGATTTTTAGATGACATATTTATGTTCTGGAACCATTCAACTGAAGAACTGGAAAAATTCATTGATCGCCTAAATCATTTTCATCCGACAATTCAATTTACTTATACTGCATCTAGTACGCATGTTTCATTTTTAGATGTAAATGTAATCAAAAATATTGACAACACTATCTCTACAAATATTCATGTCAAGGAAACTAATATCCACCAGTATGTGGAATATTCTTCATGTCACCCCATGTCATGTAAAAACGGTATACCATATAGCCAGGCCAAAAGATACCGACGCATTATTTCAGATGATTGTCAATTAAAAAATTCGTTGAATGATTTCAAAACATATTTCCAAAACAGAAATGATCCTAAACATATCATTGGGTCTGCGCTGAACAAAGCCCGTAATCGTACTCAACATCAGGCTTTAAACACAGCAAATTGTACAATAGAGAAAAATATAATTCCTTTTCCAATACAATACAATCCTTCATTATCTAGTATAGGCCTTATAATTAATAAATATTGGAGTCTCCTCAATTTATCAAATGAAAACAGCGTAAAATCACTTTACAATAATAAACCCATTCTTGCTTATAGAAGACCCAAGAATTTGCAAGATTTTCTAATTAGAACTAAACAAACAGAAAATAAAAAAAGACAATTCTCGTCATCTAAAAAATGTAATAGACACCGGTGCTCTCAATATACAAACATAAGAGAAAGTGCTTCTTTCAGTAGCGATAATATTAAAGAGGTATTTTCTCTACGTTATAACACTAACTGCGTATCAACTGATGTGATTTATATGATAAAAAATGTAATATGCAATATGTTGGACAAACACTTCAACAAGTTTCTAACAGAATGAATAATCATCGCTTTCATATAAAAAATTATAGAGATCCTCAGTTTTCCTCTAATATTTCAACACATTTTAATACCAATAATCACTCTCTACTCGACTTTTCTTTCATACCAATAGATATTGTGCATGGAGACATGAATAGACTCATAAAAGAAACTTACTGGATTAATAAATTAGATACTTTGTATCCTTATGGCCTTAATACCCATGCACTATATAAAACTGTATAAATATTTTTTTTTAAATTGATAAATTACATATCCTTTATAACAATATAATTATGTGTATGACTGTTTGTCTCTATTTTATTTTATTATTTTACTGATTCAGGTTTCATTAGAGACTCCTGTATCTTTCAGATCCTGTCATCTTGTGGGTCGGTGGTTCTTTCCGCGGATTTCCCGGTTTCTTCCTCCACCATTAATACTGGCCGCCATGTATAGCCTATCGTGTGCTGAAAAATGGCGTTAAGCCCCACAACAACAACAACAACATATCAAATGGGTAATGATTTAATATTGAATTTATGAAACGAGTTGAATAATGTCCAGCTTTTGCGAGCCTTGGCGAGCAAAAGCGGACATTATTCAACGAGTTTCATAAATTAAATATTAAATCATTACCCATTTGAGATTCTTTTATCACATACTTTTTATTTCAGTGGAAATTATTAGATAGAAGAACGAATACTTTCGTTCATTGTGACAGACGGAGCACCTTTCATTTGTTGTGCATAAAATATAGTCCCAAACAAAGTTGAACTGGTAAAAGTAGATTGTACTTTTTTACAAAATATAAATCAAAGAAAAAGCTTCCATCCGAATAAAAAGAACATTTTATAACGACAAAATCATTTTTCAAAACAGAATGATCAATGCGATGTGATGCTGCCACATTGTTTGATACGGTACACAGTACAGCAGGTTCAGAGTACATGTTTACCCTAAAATATTACTTTCAGAACTAAACGTTACATTGTTGCGATTTTCATGTGAAATAGGATTACTGGATGCAAAAATTCCCACATTTACTGCAATGCATTTGTGACCGGATATTTACAGTATTTGATTTGGAACAATAGATTGTACAGAAGACGTAAACAATTTCTATTCGAGTCGGATTTGCATCCCATATACTGCGTTAAGATGCTGTGGTTGGATAAAGTTCTGTCAGTTAGGAGACCCATTTATGTCCAGATTCTTCTGTGAATAGAGGTGAGTTTATTTACTTATTTAAGTTAACAATTAAACCACGCTTGTATATACGATGGATTCTATATCTATGTTACAGATATACCGCTGCCTCCCTCCCCGCCACCAAATAAGCAATACCCTTAGTTTTACTTCTTATTGTTGTTCTTGTCTTGTAGTTTTCTTATGATGATACTGTTAAACATGACGTAACAAACCCCTGTGGGGGTAACATATCCATATTCAGACAGCCGAGATAATTTTTCCCCAGTTTCCTTTAGCGAGTCGAGTTAAAAAATGGCCGCCAAAAAATGTCCATTCAAAACAAAGCATTCCAAAAGGCGGGGTTAAAAACGTTTCCCACGATCCCAGCCAATCAGTAAAGAGAATACTGCACAATAATTTCATGGGCTTATTTGGACCAATCAGAATCACATAAAGTGATATGTTCACACGTATAATATCAAAAATATGAAATTGCATACACTGTAGACGAAGTGTGCCGACCATGTGTTAAATATATATAATTGTTATGATGATGCGTATAATTTATGACGTTACGTAATAACGTAATTATTATTTTAAAATATAAAGACGTCATCCGTTTCTTTCAAAATATGTTGTGCCTGAAGAAGCATGTATTAAATGCGAAACTAGTTGCACAGAAGTATGGGCGTTTGTGTTGTTTTTTATCCCAATGTTGGAAGTATAGAAATATTGTGAACAACAGGTGGGAGAGAACTATAATCCTTTTTTAAAATTTTAATTCTTCATACTTTTTCCTTATATTTTGTGCAGACATTTCTCGCCAGAAATTTTGAATATATTTTTCAGTAGCATTTATCATAATTTTTATTTAATATCTCTCCAGATGCAAACAGCCAAATTTGAGTATTTTTTAAATATATTTTATCTTATAGTAAATTGCCTCTTTAAGTACTTTCCAAGTATGTCCTCTCCTCTCTCTCTCTCTCTCTCTCTCTCTCTCTCTCTCTCTCTCTCTCTCTCTCTCTCTTTAATGGTTTCGTCCACTCAGTGGTTAGTGTTCCTAACTCACGCGCATAAGGGTGCAGGTTGGAATCCTGCCATTGAACCAGTCTGACTACGCTACAATAGTGTGTTTGTAGGCAATACACATGACTCTGCTTGCCTCCACACATACTAACCTACTTGTGTTGCTGTGTTGTAAAGCACAAAACCAACCCCAAAAATCTACTTCTCGGCCCTGGTATGTATCCTCCAAAAACAACTGCGGATTATCTCTCATTGAAGGGATCACCAGCATCAATGCCTCGTGGTAATTGCGCCTCCCTAGATCTTGATCAATGTATTCCAACGATGAACATATGTGTTAATATTGATTGAAAATAATGAGTTTCGTAAAGTAGAAACAAAAGCTGAATGTTCCCATTTTCGCAACGAGTACTAAACCTTAGACAAAAAGATAAACATAGGTTTAACACTACCACTACTTATCGAGTCACCAGTGGGTATTTATCCGTATCCATTGGATTCAACTCAAAAATCGGTTGGTATTGTTCCTGTACCCGTTTGGCTCAGTTAAAAGATCGGTTGGTGTTGTTCCAGTACCCATTTGATTCAGCCGAAAGCTCGCAAGATGTTTACAAAAGCTTTTACTTGTAACAGATCTTTCCGCAACACCGGAAAGTTCCGATTATTGAACTTCCTGACGTAAACGAGTACGCAATTACGAGTCTGTATTTCTCGCCTTCGTAAAGAAATGTTGACAATAACAGGAAAATGACGGACTGGCGTGCACAATGCAAATATAACAGTGTAATGCAAAATATTGAATTTTATCAGAATCAAAACTGTTGATGACTATAATAACAGAGTAATGTACCCGGCCTTTACGATGTAAACAGAACATAGTGCACGAAACAAGTCCTTTATCGATGATATGTTCCACCCTTTCCGCTTCCTAAATTAAGATTGAGAGATCGAATAAAGCAGCAAAAGGAGAGTACAGAACTACGAAAATGGCAATCAAACAAATAAGAGATAACGTCAAAGAGAAATAACTTTGCTGAGATGATGCGCATTACATACATACACACATACATAATTACATACATTCATACATAATTCATACATATATACATGCAAGCATACATACATATGCAAAAACACATACATGCATACATATATACATACATACACATACATCCGTACGTACATACATACATACATCCGTACGTACATACTTACATACATACGTATGGACGTACATACGTCTATCCATCCATCCAGTAAAGATCGGTCGAGTCATGCACAGCAGTCTTGAAACGATATGAGTGAACTGAAACTGATAATTGGTATAAAGAATTGATCTTAAAATGTAATACCAATCTTAATGAGTGTAACAAAACCTTTGAAGAAAATGTCCATTCCTGCGTGTGTTCATACCAATGATGACAATCACGATTAACAGTGTGATAAGAGTAATAACCGTCAGATGAGCAAGTGGTTACGACTTGCCAATTGTATGAACGAAATATAAAATAGTCATTAAGCAGGCATATATATATTTTGGTCAAGGTGCACGATCCTGAGAAAAAGGTACTGTTCGGAAGCCAATAATTTCTGATCAGGCTAACCTTGAACTTGACGTTTCATCCCCTGATCTAGAATCATAGTTTCTTTATTGTCTTAAGAGAAAACTATTCACAAAGAAAGATTAAACAACTTCATCAAAAATGTCGTTTTCTGCAAAACACCCCTTCAATCCAAGATGACTTTAACCTTTGACTTTTTGAGGTGAAATACATATATTAAATGCAAGCCGTCAGAATAGTGGTTAGTTATAATGTATAAATTATTTTATTGTTGTGATTCCAGTGACCATGGTTTGTGATCTTCTGATTCAAACATCAGTACTGTCCTTTCTTACCCAACGTACAAGTCATCCATATTCTATTCTGACGATGACGAGAGCAAAATCCGTTTTTCTTCCTTCACTCGCGATGGACTTGACCTTTCACCTTTTAGCCATAACTCAATAGTTTTCTTCTCTGCCTCAAGTGCAATCCACCCGAAAAGACTGGTCCAGTTCTATGATGTACAATTGTTGTACAGAAATAATTGTTCCTTTCAGTCACAATAATTTCCAACATTTTGCATCCAAAATAAATTGGTCTTTTTAATTGCCCCCCCCCCCTCCCCCCGTGAAAGTAGCCTACAAGCTATTGTCCAACTATTTTATTGTGGTGAAATGATTGCATCATACAGTTACAGAGACCTTGGATTTTCACTTTTTGACTCCAAAATCGACAGGCTTCAACACTATCTGACATTCAAGCCATACACAAATATTCCTCCAGCAATGTGATGTAGAAGTAACGTTTGTGTGAAAATCATTTACTTTTTTCGTTTCATTCGCAGTAAATTTGACATTTCGCCCCTAAAATATATAGCAAAAAAAACTCGATTTTCTTGCGAAAACAAAATTAGTAACAGTACACCGGACGAACGATATTGTAACATAAGAAGTAACAGGGGTGTTGATAAACTATAAAGCGTGTTTATAAACTATAAAGCATCCATGACATGAAATGATACCAGTCCAACAGTACTTTGTCACCCCGCAGATCGTAGTGAGACCTTACCCGCTAAAATCTCAATATTTCGGTTTTGTTTTTAAAAACGAAATATATCCATTCCTGCATTAAGTAAGTGTTATTTTTATCAATAGATTAGATTAATTATGTGCTCATGGGTTAAAATGCTAATCCCATGAACGAAGAATGTAAAAGTAAAGAATAGAAAGATAGATACATCCTCGGATATGCGCTAAATGGAACATGCATTCTTTACAAGTTGATTTAGCAAAATATGTATTGGGCACCATTAATTAATCTCTCCTTTAAAGAAGAAGAAGATGAAGAAGAAGAGAAACAAGAAGATGAGAGAAGAGGGTAGTAGCCGGAAATAAATTTTATACATCAGCATAAACTATTTAAGTGGAATAATAATAATAATAATAATAATAATAATAATAATAATAATTATTATTATTATTATTATTATTATTATTATTATTATTATTATTATTATTATTATAGCTCCGGTGGTCTAGTGGATAGAGCGTCCTCCTCGGATGCGGGAGGTCGCGGGTTCGAACTCCAGCCGAGTCATACCAAAGAAACGAAAAAATGGCACTAACAGCTGCCACGCTAGACGCTCAGCATTGAGAGGTTAGTATTAGGACTGGTCGGCCTGGTGTCAGGATAATGTGACTGGGTGGGACATGATGCTACGTGTCTGAGGCATGATGCCCCAATGCTAGACATCAATATAAACTGCCACATTGCAGACATCGCAGCGACATGGCTGAAAAATTGTTAAATCTACATTGAAAATCCAAATCACACACAGTATATTATTATTATTATTATTATTATTATTATTATTATTATTATTATTATCAACTCAAGATATACTACTACTGCAATAATAATAATAAACAATACTCTAACAGGCCAAAACATCCACCACCTCACTTCATCGATGTCATCATATTTCTATTTTTTTCTTTGTTGTTTTTTATATGCACGTATACAGTAACATGTTTTTACTGTAAAAAAAAAAAACATGTATAATTTATTGTTTGACAATAACACGATATTACATATACAAATTTCCTTTTAATACTCCTTTAGCATTTTCAATTTTGAAATAATCAGAACAGAACAGAAATTTATTTGATATTGAAATCCAAGGCCACACAAAGGCAGCAGATGAGAACAACGTAATGCTTACACATGTTAGATGGCAGTGCGTATAAAGAGTAGTTATGAAAAGTTTTAGTTTACAAACATATATATGACAAAATAAATGGGGTGCGCATTACTATTGTATCATCTAATATAGGTAAATGGTACATTCAGAAGAACTATTTTTGTTAGTATTACACATATATTTATATACGTGTATGTATACCTACCCATACATACACTTAGGCATACATACGTGTACGTACATGCACGTGCATTCATACATGTGCAAATGCAATGCAGTTGGCGATCCAAATTTTAGCTTACTGGCAGCTAAATATATTTTTTCAGAATTATGCCCATAAATTTAGAAAAACTTGTTAATACTTAGCAATTTTTGGAGAAAGATGAGTATACCAGCCTTTATTACATTAACAAGATAATGAGTATAACAGCCTTTATTACATTAACAAGATAATGAGTATTCCAGCCTTTATTGCATTAACAAGATAATGAGTATACCAGCCTTTATTACATTAACAAGATAATGAGTATACCAACCTTTATTACATTAACAAGATAATGAGTATACCAGCCTTTATTACATTAACAAGATAATGAGTATACCAGCCTTTATTACATTAACAAGATAGTAAGAATCTAGATCTCTCACGTGGAAAATTAGGACACAAATAATAATGCAATTCATCACCAATTCTTCTCAAAGTTAAAATCTTGTTTGAATGTTTAATAAGTTGCATTTGAGAGATAGCTTCTAATCGTGCACTCCGGTCTTGTATAAGTAAGTCATTTAACGATTGTGCAACACATGTTTTCAGACCTTGAGTGTTACGCATTGATCCTTGGTAGAAAAAAAATCAATTCGTCAAACTAAGATCAATGTTTTTCAAGTGTGTTCAAACCATGTATAAATAAGTCGGAATGTATATATCACTCAATTGTGGAATTTTTTAAAAAGTTTCCATTTATTATAGAGATTCAAAGTCTAATCATGCGACATTTAATGGGAATGGCAGCTGGTTTCGTTCAATGAGCGGAATACAAGAGAGCCATCGGTGTACACTTTCTAAGTTTTGTTATACATCTTAGAAATTCTGTGTGAACATTGTCACTAACAGATGTGTATTTTGGAACCCCCAAACTTCACATTGTTATAGCACAATAGCTTTAACTGAGTGGTCCAGCAGTTGCAACTGTAAATCTATTGGAAAATGAAGGTTGATATTTCAATTTATAGAGAAGACGAATGGCTCAATTTGGTTACTGAACATTGTGTTTTAATATAATTTATAAATTTTCAATTTTTAAAACTAAATAATACCTACTTGTTTAAATGTTTCACAAATAGAGATGGGTATTTCCGCCCAATGTAAATTTGAATTGACTGCAATTACGCTATCCAAAACTTAATAATTTTTGTTTTTGTTAAAATGACATTTAGTTTTAAAATTTTAATCCTGCTAATGAGAAGAGAGCTTCGAATTAGCTCATGCATGTTATCCAATTAGCTATATTGTGCGAAATTGTATGTACCATCCATGATGACCTTTGCAAAATAATTTTGTCTAAACCAAGAATTACACAATAACTTCCTCACAATGTTTATAAATGTTCACAATGAATATTGCATATTTCTGTTACAATGAAATATTTGAAAGTTTGGATTGTATCATTGATTAATTATCTATTATGAAGTACATCAGATTAAAGAGCTTTTGCCTAATTTGTTCTCCACCTTTACATTTGCCTAACATTCCAAGTTAGCTAAGACCTAATTTTTCAAAATAGATCTATCTCTATATGGGATTCATGAGATTGGCTTAACATCTGTTTTTCTGACATAATGTTAATGAATTGAAGATAAGTTAGCTTTGAACCTTGCATCACCTCAGTCATCAACTGGAAGTGACTATAAATAGCATCTAACTGTACTCTACAAATACAACTGATGGCGTGAACAAAATGATCTAAACACTTGCTAATTAAAAGTATTACTAATCAGGTACCAATTCATGAGTCATGTCAAAAACAAGAGCACATATTCCAGGATAGAGCCCCTGTTTGTTCGAAATGCAAAGATTTTCCGGATTTTAATGCACATTCCAGTGCGAATATATGAATATTAAGTTTTTAAGAGGGTGGGGATTAGGAACACTTACTTTGACCAGGAACAGAAGACAAAATCAAGTTTTAAGGTAGGAATGTATAAGACTTACATTTAAATTTATCTTTGAAGTTTTAATAGTATGTAATTTTATTTCTATTTATTAATATGCGTAGTTTGCTGAATGTTGTAGCATACGCTATTCAAAATTTTACAACATAAGACCTGTAGTTTGTAATATTTTCACATATTTCGATTCTAAATACATGCGAAAAGGTATCAGTACAAGCCCGTGTCGCCAGGATAAAGCTCGTCAATGACTTATTCATGAAAACCATGAAACGCATCTAGTAAAATGTATCCGATTTCTTATTTTCAAATAGGAATGTGAGTCGCACAGTACATTTGTTTGTGGTGTATTTAGAAAATAATAGCAATAGTCGGCAATGGCAAGAATAACATCAGTAACTTCATAAGGAAACGGTTTAATCATCCCGCAAAAATGACATTATTAGTAACCATAAATCAGCGTGAACGATTGTATACAGTGTACATATGGCACACATTCATTATTAATAAATCTCATCAGCATCAATCACCGCATCTGTACCTAACATACAATTCCGCTATCAAAGCTAATGTTTTATTTCTCCTTTTGACATTTTTGAGCATGATTTAATTTAGTAAGTAATTTTTGTAGCAACAACAATTTTGGAATAAAGATATAATATTGTTAAATTTGTGAATCATTTAATTGAAAAATGTTCAATAGCACAAATCATATTTATTACGAAAGTAATCAAATTAATAGATTCTACGATTATAAATGATCGAAAAACATTTTATCCAAGGTATTTTTCAGACTGTATAAATGACGAGAAACTTTTCATTTGCATTCCATCGTCTTTAAGTAGCAAATAATAACTGGTCTACCGATTTTATTAGAACCATTGTTTCATGAACATTTGTAAAATATTACTTACTTGTGAAATATAAGGACTTATTGGCGAAATTACATTTTTTTTTTTTTTCATTGCCACATTTTCACATGTGAAATAAATATCCTTATATTCGAATCGAATCAAATGACGGTTGATTTTGTGTCCCGCAAAAGTTGTACCTGCAGAAAAATAACGAGTAATTTCTGAGCTAGAACAAATAAATAGAAACTGCCTTACATTTCAGACGTGGATTGCCAATCTTAGGTCTAGAAATCTGAATTGACCCTGTTAGCGTCTCTCTGAAATTACTTCCCCTCTTTTCGTTGATGAGATCGGCAAACACACGGTAACCCATCGATGAATCGGACTTGCGTTATTTTTAGAGAGGGTCAAATAGTTTACAAAGTGACAAAACTGTAATTGTCTCCGACAGATTAGGCCAACACAAGCCTGCCGGTTTCTTACATTAATATGATCAGGCTATGAAAGTGAGGTCAATTTACGAAATGGGGTGGTGTGAGCTTGTTCTGCCGAAGAGTGGTTTTAATTTCCTAAACGTCGATTCTGGAGTAAGGTTGGTATATATTGAAAAGTAGTTTTTTTCTCTTACGATAATACTGGATATATATCAGCCTGTTGTACCAAAAGCTGTATAGTTATATTTGCCACTCGTTAAAATATCATGTATTTGGTACACGATGAAATATATCCTGTATTACCGTAGGAAAAGTAAATATCCTCTATACATTCTGTTTATAACCTTGCTATTGGATTTGTATTTATTATTGAATAAATAATGCCATTTGAGAAGAATAATTTCCCCCATGTATTGTTAATTGTTATATTCTATTTCCCTTAATGTTTGGTACAACTTTAATTTTGTTTTCATAAACTTCTCCTGCATTCATAGACTACTCCTTGAAAGTGAAATTAGAAGCACACATTTATTCATAATCGTGTCTGAGAACTTTTGTAAAGACATTATTATTTTCCATCTTATTTTGCTGATATTTACATTTAATCTAGACATCGCTGTAAATCTGTTTCTTATGAAGCAAACAAGCATCGTCTCCATTTGACATAAATATGTCATCTGTTAACTGTGCCAGGTTATTTTCGTATCCGTTTATTAGTGTAACTCAAACAGAGCTGAACGGTATTACCTGTTGAAAGTGGTATATTTTTTCAAGTCGTACATATCTGGGTGAATTGAGACTGTGCCGATACTTGTGTAGTCTCTATCAGTATGGCATATACGGATATTTCAGAGTACTCCTGTTACAAAATTTTATGATGTTACCAGCATGTTTTCATTTATACAGAATGAAATAATTCAAATTTTGTTTTGGACAAAACAGTCGTATTTATCAAATACTGATTTTGAATATTGCAAATATAATTATGTATTCCTGATAATCATCCTAAGATTTTTAGGACAGTGGTTCTTAAGTTTCAATTTTATGTAATTTCGCTGAATAGTTTCCTGTTTGCTGAGCAAGCGTATTTTATGTTTACTAACCCTCTCAGATAAATATCTTGCCCAGGTAATTTCCTATTATGTCAATATTATAGTTAGGGAAATTTAGACTTTCGGCGGCAATACTTCTGTTCGACCATGCCATTGAAGTCAAGAAGAAAAGAACGTTGCAATAGCTTTCTGCAGAATACATACTTATCAATATTCGTCACCATGATCCTCTTTGGTACTGTTTTAGCTTCAGCACCAGGACAACAGAAAGCGGAGAGGAGAGAGTTGAACGTTATTTCAGAATTTCATCAGCACAACATCCCACACACATCAGACTGGGTTCCTTTCAGAATATTATACTTGTTTCCGATCACAAATCATTGCTTGTCAACGGCAAACATAAGAACTCTGTCACAATATCTGCAACGGAAAAGTTAAGCATCAAGGACATCCTTCTGCTAGTGAACTGCAAATATTAGCAATAGCTAGTACTGGAAGGACACTATTTGATCCATTTTACATTATCAGACAGGATATATTTTCCTCCTTTCCATTTAACACACCAAAATGTACAAGTCCAACCATGTCATTTGTTTTGTCATCTTCCAGCACATTTTAGCTTTGATGCTTAAAAAAAACCCTAGAACATGGTTGTGTTGGAAATTTAAAGGCAGTCTACAGCTTGCACATGGACACAATGGATGAGAACATGATCAAGAAGGACCACATTCTCTCTCCAGTACGGTAACATTGTCCACCTGGCACATGCTTTTGTTGATTGAATCTACCTATCTCCACGAGCATGTGTAGGGCAGGAAAGCATTTCTAACATACCGTCTATTCAAAAAGAATACGAGGTTCAAACAACCCATGCAATCGTATCGTCACTTGCATGTAGGATTATGAAATTCAAAAGGAGCTTCCAAGATAATTATACACAATATTCTTTGATCTTCAAGTACAGGATTGCTCTGTCGCTGAAGAGACTAGAAATTAGCACATGTTTGACATCATCAGAACATACTGTCATCATTTCAATTTAGCATGGTGATATCCGAAAGATCAATAACAAACTGGCTGCACTAATGTGGACATACATATGACGTAAAACAAAATAGAAACTAGTACATGACGATGTTCAAGTATATTCCACCTTTTGCAAATGTGAAAAATGGAAATCAGCAATGTAAAATAAAGACGAAAGGAAATGTTGTCCACTGGCACATTCTCATGTTTATTGGATGCATGCAATTTCATGTGCATGTGCTGGGAGGGGAGCAGTTCAATTGTATCAGTTATTCAGTTCGAATTGGGACCTCATTTAAATCTAACAGATGTGAAATCCAAACGATAGCTACTAACCTGACTTATGTCACATTAGCCCTTGACCATACGCCACAGTTCTGATGCTGAACAAACTAGTAATAAGGAAATGGATGTGTTAAGGGCAGTCTACAACTTACACACGGACAAAATGGACGAGAATATGAATACCAACGACCACATTCTCATTGTAGAACAGCAACGTTAACCACCTAGCACATGCTGGTTGTGATTGGGTCTACATATCTCCACCAGTGTGGGCTGGGATGAGATAATTTATAATACATCGTCTATTCTAAACGAGCACGGGGTTTATGAATCACATCGGTATTATGGCTCATTTGGCCTTGGGGTTAAATTCATGATATGGATTACAATACCTATCTCCTATCGATACCTAAGATAATACTTAACATTTTCCCTCGCTGGGGAATTGCATGATACGTTTTTTAAGGTCCAGCTGACCATAAAGGGGATTGGGCGAGGAAAATGTTGAATCAGATATGTGTCAGTTCAAAATCCCATGTCAAGTACTGGTATAGGTCTTGATGTTCTTCATTTCAATATAGGATTATGTAAACCCAAAAGGTGTATCCAAGATGCCCGTGTCACAGTAGTAGAACATGTTAGCTTTGATTCTTTAGAAATTGGAATTTAGTATCTAACTGTGTTGGAAGAATAGCCGCATTGAGAAATTGGAAAAGAACACCCACCCACCCAAAACATTAAAAACATATAGACGCATTTTATCTTTGGAAAAGAAATGACATTTACCTGGAACTTGCATGTGCTGGAAGGACAGCATTTCTGATAGCAGCGGTACAATTAGAAAGTGAGTTTATAAATCCATTAAGATGTATAACTAGATTGTATATGTGATCGGTTACGTCACTGTGCTATCAATACCAAAATTTAATTCTTAGCAACGTACATTTTGAAACAGAGTGACAGAATATAAGATAAACAACGGCCACATTTTCTCTCCGGAACAGAAACGTCCACCTGGCACATGCTTTGCTGGTTGAATATAATTATCTCCATGAGTGTGTGTACAAGGGAAAAAGCATTTCTAATATACTGTCTATTCAATTAAAAAAATAGGTTTAACAATATATGCAGTCCTATTTTCAGTTAGGTTTAGGAATGTGAAACAAAAATAAATCATTTCAAGTTTGAACATGACACAGTAATCTTTGATCGTCAAGTAGATGAAAGTCTTGCTGAAAAATAACTAGATATTGACATATGCATATATTGGAAGATTAGGGTTATATTATCAGACAGGACCTTTGTCATCATTTCAGTTAAGTGTTTTGATAACCAAATGATAATTACTAAATGTACTGTGGAAATTAGGCCTTGAATATATTGGATGTTAAACAGTTCCAAACTATAACATGACTGTTTTGAACTTTTCAAGATGTTCTATAGTGTGCACATGGGAGAAATAGACAACAGAAGGAAAAATTAGGAAAAATCATCTCTCTCAGGAATAGAAATTAGGTCCACCTGGCACATGCTGGTGTTGATTGAAGCTACTTATCTGCACGAGCGTGTGAACGGGAGTAAAGCATTTATAATATATCGGATATTCAAAAAGAATACGAGATTCAGCAATCCGTGCAATCGTATCATCACTTGCATTCTAGGAAACTAGTTTCTCGGATGCTGGAGAAACTACGAAATGGACTTGGCTAAAGTAAACCTTGAGTATCGAGCATACATACAATTTTGACAATTTAATATTTTTTAGTTATCATCCAGCACAGTTTTGTTTCGATGCTTAACAAACTGAAATGTAGTATATGGCTGTTTGCTTGCACATGGTCTAAATGGATGAGGACAAAAGAAAAAAACAATCTGCCACAACCATGCGAAACCCATCAGCATCTCTGAAACGGAAACGTTGAGCACTTGTGTGCAATGGAAGGACATTTCATCAAACGGCGTTGTATTTGTGGAGAGTTTCTAAAGTGCCCGGGAGACACGTCACGGGATAGAAACAGCCTACAAATGCGCGTGTTTTTTCTCCAGCAAATACAAAGTAGACGGCGTATTTAAACGACATATCACTTGATGGTAATGTCGTTGATTTCATAACCATCATTGGCGTTTGTACTGTAGTTCGATACTGTCGGGGCTTTGACAATCTCGTTGAGATGTTTGGTGTATTTAACTCGATATTATTTCGTGATGGCGTCGCTGCTCTTCTCAAATATCAACGCAATTCCGATTGCGGGTTCCACATGATGTCACCGACACCTTTTGATCATCGTGGATCTGTTATTGCTGAATTTGTTGTTCGATTTCCGCAGCGTATTCAGTCCAGTTCAACAATTTTATCTGATTGACCACACAACTGTGGCTCTTGTGGAGGTATACATTCGATTGAGAACTTCAGGTAATCAGCAAATCATTGGTGGAATTCTCGTATATGCTCGAATGTTCCAATGCTACCGTAGGAACCACAATCACGTTACAGGCAGGGACAGTCGTGTCTGTGTCGGGGACGATTTTCACAGGGTAATAAAACGTAGCTAGATCTTCTAACATCGAAAGCCAAAATAAATCTGTCTCCGGGTCTGATGCGGTTTATAACCAATATGTCTTCACCGTAATGATAGCAACGCCTTTTAAAATCACGTAGGGGTCCGTTGCGGTACTGTACTGGACAACATCAGGAGGAATAAATTTTCAGGCGCGAACAAACCTCGACAGTGCCGCTGCGATTTAGAAAGGCATCGTTTAGTGATCAAGGACTAATTTCATATTCGGAAACGAATCCAGCACCACTGTTAATTTCTACTATTCTCAGGTTGAAGACATGCACTTAACGTGGAATGTTCGACTGAATAAATTCTCCTCTGTTCGCCGTCCCTTTCCCCTATTCAGTCATATTATTTCTGAAGCTAAAACAGCGACAACAGGTTCTCTGATGAGGAAGGCTAATAAGTATTAGGTTTCTTTGTTAATGTTAATTGTCGCATAATTTATATTCTTGAACTGTAACAATAGCTGACACTGTGCTGACATTACGGCTTATTGATAAAAAAGGGTCTGTTCACGATAAGTGCTACAATTCATTCCCTACACTATTTATACAATTGGAAAGGACACTGAATACAATGGCAAGATCTTTGTTAGAGAGGGTCAGTAGTCATAAAAGGCACTCACTCAACAAACGTTCATTGAAATTGTGTCAAATTCAAAGAGGAAGGAACTGCTATTCTAAAAGTCTGAAGAAGATAATTAGCTTTACAAAGTAATGATGATAAATTCAATCCAACCAGCAGCAGAATGTGCCAGAGCGACAAATTTCTCCCGAAAGTCAAATAGAGAGAGTACTTATTTATGGTTCCACGTCTCTTCCATTTGTTACAATCGGTAAGCTGGAGAATGTCGTTAAATTGTTTCTATTACAGTGCACACTAACGATATAAAGTGTTAGTAATTAAAGTTTGCAATGATAATCCCATTTACTCAGTAAATGAATGCTCCGTTTCAGAGATAGATGGTTTTGTTGCGTTTCCCTTCCTCTTCCAATTCCTCCTTGTGCAATTAATAGAATGTCCTTAAACTTCTAACACGGCCGTCGTATTATTTCTAGTTTGTTAAGACTCAAAACTGTGCTGAATGATGAAGGATTAAGGTGGCATGGTCTGCTTAATAGATATTTCTTTTATTTCACGATCCTCTTGCTAAATGATATGGTTGATGTTTTGGGATTTGTCACTTATAAAATTTTGTTCCTCCAGTTCACAAAAGAGATATTAATCCAGCACCAGACTCTCCAAGAGACAAATTTTTCCGCTTTAGAGATGCTGGCGGATTTCTTATGGTTGATATTAGTAAATCGATTAGTGAACAAGGACTAATTTCATATTCGGAAACTAATGCAGTACCTATGTTCATTTCTACTCCTCTCAGATTGAAGACATGCACTTGACATATAATGTTCAACTGATTAAATTCTCTTCTGTTCACCTTCCCTTTCCCTTATTCAGTCATATTATTCCTGACGCTAAACCAGTGGCGGCAGGTTAACTGCTGAGGAGGGTTGGTAAATATTACGTTTGGTTATCGTTTAAAGATTGATATCAAACAACCGCTGTCTTACGCGTGTGATTATATACAATGTAAATTTAGCTATACGACTGCATGCGTTGATACAACATCATCTTCTTTTATTTCCTTGGATGCTATAGAAAAGATTTCATTCTGGCTCCTACCTGTCATATTAATCAGCATCATCATGTGCCAGGTGGACAACATTTCCATGCCAGAGATAGGGTAATTCCTCGTGGATCTTCTTCTCTTCTATTTTGTATGTATGTAAGCTGTAGATCGTCCACAAACTTCCAACACAGTGCTTTGCAAATTACGGTATGTTCAGCAACAACACTGTGCTGGATGCTCAAGGCTTCTTTATAAATGCTTTCATCCAGGCTCATAACTATGATAATAATTCCATCTAATCAGCATTACCAGGTGGACAACATATCTATTCCCAAGAGAGGGTAATTCCTCGCCTTCATCTTCTCTTCCATTTTGTGCATATGTAAACCTGCAGAATGTCCTTAAACTTACAACACAGTGATTCGCTGAATTTCAGTTTGTTCAGCAACAAAACTGAGCTGGATAATCAAGGACATGGTCAGTTTGCAATTCATAATGCAAAATAAAATCAATGCAAGAGTCCTATCTCAAAACTGACTTTGATAAAAAGTAATCCTTCCACTTCATACTAGTGCGAATAATTCCATCCAATTAACACAACAGTGTTCCCGAGGCCGAAGACATGTTTTTTTTTTTTTTCAAACATAATGACTAAATTTGCTTCCTTAATCTCAAGGCTGGCATTAATAGCTTTCAAATCCTCTTTACCCTTCCAGCACCATAGTGTTCATTTATTTAAAATTATATTACATACAAGAAAGAATTGGTGTCTGCTACATTGACAAAAGGTGAATATAAAAAGCACAGGCTCAAGCGTTATCATGCTTAAGAAACACCAGGAACAGCAACGCAATGTTTAATAATTTCAATAAAGCATCATTTTCAATAAATGCTTGATTCAAAAAAGTGATATTATCTATAACAATGACGAAGAAAATTATCTTTTTCTTTCCAATGAAAACTATATCTATGGAAGTTTTGAAAATTTAAAGAAATGAGTCAGAGATAACCAGAGGAACGTTTGACAAATTAATGGATGAACTCTGATACGGGTTTACGAAAGTACAACGGGGAGTAATACAGAAGAAAATATTATAAATATTAATATTCAACTAGTTGCCTTTCAAATTTTCCTGGACTGTTGCATAATTATATAGGAAGTACCTTTTAAAATGACAGTGATTAAAGTTAAATATTGATGATATAATTTAAAAGACAAACAAGAAAACTAAATACTTTCGTTTTCGTCAAGGGGACAATCTTTCTCCTTTTTCGATTGCGTTAGTATTAACTTTAGGAATGATGGTTCGGAAAATAACGATGTTAAAAGCTAGATATGGGTACCACGAGATCGTACGTGCAGCGGTAGTTCTGACAATAGCGCAAATCGTATCATGATTGTACGTACAAAAATCATTTACTAATTGTAAGCATGCGAGAAACGTACACCAGATTTAAATTAACGATCACAAATTTAATGTTCTTGATTTGTCAACAGCTTAACAAATATCGTGCTCTAAGTTATCGCGAAATAACACATTATATCCATTATATTATTTTAAAATATTACCTTCGGATTAAAGAAATTAAAAATTAAAATATCTCCGTTGAAAAGAAAAACGCTAATCCCACTCCCTAAAATTAAATGGCAATTAGATCATAATAGGTTTTTAGGTTAATGTTAATTGCTGTATAATTTGTATTCTAAAACTGTAACAATGGCTGACACTGTGCTGACATTCGGGTATGTTGATAAATCTTGGATCTGTTTACAATAAGTGCTAGAATTCATTCGCTACAATACTGATACAATTGGACAGGACACTGAATAGGATGGCAGGATCTTTATTAGAGAGGGTCAGTATACATAAAACGCACTTACTCAAAAAAAACGTTCTTTGAAATTGCGTAAAATTCAAAGAGGAAAGAATTGCTATTCCAAACGTCTGAAGATGATAATTAGCTTTACAAAGTAATGATGATAATTCAATCCAACCAGCAGCAGAATGTGCCAGAGCGACAAATTTCTCCCGAAAGTCAAATGGAGACATTACTTATTTATGGTTCCACGTCTCTTCCTTTTGTTTCCATCTGCAAGCTGGAGAATGTCATTAAATCGTTTCTATTACAGTGCACACTTACGATATGAATTATTAATACCTATTGTTTGCAATGATAATCCCATTTACTCAGTAAATGAATGTTCCGTTTCAGAGATAGATGGTTTTGTCGCGTTTCCCCTGCTCTTCCAATTTTTCACTGTGCAATTCATAGAATGTCCTTAAATCTCAAACACAGCCGAATTCTTATTTCTAGTTTGTTAAGACTCAAAGCTCCTACCTGTGATCATAATTCCGTCTAATCAGCATTAGCATGTGCCAGGTGGACAACATTTCTGTGTCAGAGATGGAGTAATTCTTCGTGTTTCTTCTTCTCTTCCATTCTGTATGTATGTAAGCTGTAGATCATCCTTAAACTTCCAACACAGTGCTTTACAAATTACAATATGTTCAGCAACAACACTGTGCTGGATGCTCAAGGCTGCTGTATAAATGCTTTCATCCTGGTTCATAACTATGATAATAATTCCATCTAATCAGCATTACCAGGTGGACAACATATCTATTCCTAAGAGAGGGTAATTCCTCTCCTTCTTCTTCTCTTCCATTTTGTGCATCGTTGTTATTTAATTCGTTAAAATCATTAGCAATCACCTTAAACGCATCATCATATGTTTTAATCATCATTGCAAATTCGGTATCGGATATTTCACCATCACTGACACATGAAGAAATATCCGACGATAGTTTAGAGCATGCAGCTGCCACTGTGTGTAATTTAATCATATAATCGTGCAATTTAGCATTTATACAAGTATCTATCTTTTTAGCGATGATACCGAGAACACCAGCAATAGTCGTTGATGCCGAAACGATAATCGTTATAACAGCAGGTGCTGTCATCGTTAACGATGATAATAATAATCCTGTTCCAGCAATAACAGCAGAAACTGAGTAAACAACTACATCAATGACAACTATACGCCTTCGATATTTTTTTATTTTCATGTTATAATAATCAAAAAAATTCTTTAGTTTAGTCAGACGCCCGCATACCTGATTGCATCTGAAACGTTGAACGTCGATGCGAGACTGTGGTTGATCCATTATTGTTATATTAAGTGACTAATTGTGGTGTTTCAGCTACAAATTCCAAACACCACCAGTAAGACGTTGCGATTATTGTTTGATCATCTGCTTCCAGTAAAAATATTTCTTCAGCATCTTTATTTAACACTATAGATACAACTCCAGAAAAAGCATCGGTTGAATGACGCCACGGAAATGTTGTAATATAAATTTTAAACCTTGCTGAGCTAAAGATGGACAGTTCTTACACACCAGTAACCTCTGCGGTATATTTGATAGTGTTATTTTGCTGTAACCATGTTGTTAATCCTGATGCTACTGTATATACGATATTTTTAATTTGTCCGTGTGGAATTTTAATCAGATTAGTTTTTTGAACAATATTAGGTATTCCACTAACAATATCATTGAGTTTCATGTTTACGTCGGAGAGTTTTATGTCAACGGTTGGTTGTTCCCAAAAAAAATCTTTAATGGTTTTGTTTATATTTCTACGAAAATTTAAAAACGTTTCTACATGTCTAGAAAAAGTAGCATTGAGTGTAGTCATTTCGTAATTGATTGTTTTTAGAGGAATTTCCTTATCATTGACGTATTTCTTCGTCGCAGCATCAAAATCAGATTCTGGTGTTCTAAGATTATTAATACCATTATTATTCATGTTGAGATATGCACGCATTATACCGCCGTTGATTAATACGTACTTAGATTCTTGATCGTCGGCATATTTCTTTGTTGCAGCGTCCGCAACTTCGGTTGGATTTCCAAGACCTGTAATTTTATTTCAGTTCATGATAATGTGATCCGTGAATGAATCACCAGCTTTCTTAATATAATCGTTGACTGACGTACCGGAATCTTGTATTTTACCCTGATCAGTAAAAGTAACGATATTATTAACAACCGCATTAGGAACTCGTATGAGTACATCTGGCAGTTGTATATTACTAGTTTTTAATCGTCCTTCTTTATCCTGAAAAACAACTACTTCATTTTGATCAACACTGCTTATGTTTAATAAATCATCAATCTCATTTCTGAGCTGATCGAGAGTTGCGTATTTAGATAAATCACCTGAGATTTACCACGAGAAGATCCTCCGTAAATATTCACCATTATTATTTATTGATATCTGTTTAAATGTGATAACGTAGTATATTCATGCACAACTTTGTGAGGTGGTTCTGTTGATTTTGATACAGCATCAAGTACATTAAGTACTTCACGACCACATATTGGTGGATCCGTTAATGTTTGTGTTGGTAGCGTTGAATACCATATTGGAGTACTTTGATCGCCGCTAACATACTTTAAGAATTCTTTTGGTGGAGCTAATCCATATGAATCAAAATAAATAATTCCACGTGGATCAATTGCATATCCAACCCAGTGTGTGCATGGACCAGAGTTTTTATCGAGATTAATAATACCGGTTTCAATATTGTTTGGTTGTTTTGATAAGTGATCACGCATAAAAACTCTTCTAAAGTTTTTTATTTTTAATTTTTTAGCAGCATTGAGTAAATCAAAATTGGACATAGGAGATATTAGTAAACTGTCCCTGGTAATCTTAGGCCTTTTCCGTACCATGAATGTGGAGTCCCTGGTAATCTGAGACCGCGACCGTATGCTGGGCCTGATAATCTTAGACGACCCGGCTGTGGTACGTTTGGTGCTCTTAGACGTCTTCCGTGTTGTTTGCCCGTGATCTTTTTTTTTTTTTTTGAGCTTTCTGCGTGCATGTTTCCCTGTTCGAACACAACTACAGAAATTACGCACCTGATCCGGACCATTCTTTTACCCAAGTGGAACAAAAACATATCCCCTGCGGTATAAAACATGCTGTTCCGTGGATGAAAGTATGTCTTTACCGTATCGTCAGCATCGCGGGGACGATTGCATCTCGTGGTTCTTTGAGCAGCTCTTGGCTAAATGGAAAAACATCACCGACATCCAAAAACATTGAGTGACAATGATCTCACTCACTCCACAACAACTGCGACAGCACAAATCAGCAAAGCAGTGCAACATCTGCGAATAGTACTTTAAGTCACATGATAAAATAGAGATCATTGCCAAGTGACCGGATGTTATCGCGGATCTGCTCACGATAATTGCAATCTACGTTTCAAAGATCCAGACTTCCTACCCGTGATCCCTCATAATCTACGAGGATAGGACTGACATTTTATCGTCGCAGCACTCAGTCATCAGCGCGTCCAACAACTTCTCGCTGAGGTTTGAACCCAAATCAAATGCATCCCCAACAATTTTGAAAAGTACATCTCGTTCTCGAGTGGACCTTTCTGATTCTTCGATAGCGCTCAGTTCATACCGGTGTCGCTGGAAGAACTCGCTGGAAACTGCCCTAAGTCCACTCACCTACAAAATAAATTTAGAGCCAGCTCAGATCGCTTCCAACAAAAAGGAATTTATCCCTACTAATACATCAATGGATGGTCATGATTCGACGAAAGAGCGTTTCCACGCCAAGACGCCTTTTATACCCATCTGCACCTGTCAGGAATCACCGACGATGAATACTAGTACGCGAACAAGATATGGAATGAGTTTGATTGTAAACCCCTCAGAGATTATCACGACATCTACCTCAAAACCGATGTGCTCCTGTTCGCGGACGTAATTGACTATTTCAGACACACGTGCATAGACCATTACCAACTCGATCACTATGGTATTTCTCCTCGCCAGGACTCTCAAGGGACGCCCTCCTCAAACAATCCAGAGTGGCCTTAGAACTCTTTACCGATCCAGACATGTTCATGTTCACCGAGCAGATGGTACGAGCAATAGAAACCACGCCGTCGCCAACAACAAATAGATGAAAAACTACGACCCAACAATGCCACCCGTGTACATCCTTTACCTCGATACAAACAACCTCTATGAATGGCGATTTTACAACCGCTTCCCCATAGAGATTTTCAGTAGATCACCAAGAACAGTTCCTCGAAGAAATACAAACAGGATTCCACGACGTCTGGGGCTCTTTCGTTGAATCCGACCTTGGATATCCACAACATCTCCACGACGTCCATTACGATTACCCATTCTGCACCGAACAAATTCTTGTCAACAACTCGAGGCTGTCTTAACAACAACCACAGCAGAAGAGCCAGTTTGGACCCGGAGACGCCAAAGTGAAAAAACTGTTACCACTCTCGCCAAAAACAGGTATAAATTACACCATTGACTGCTTGAACAAGCTTTCCAGCACGGACTCGTTCTCGATAAGTTCATCGTGCTCTCAAATTTCGTCATTCACCGTGGATGAAACACTACATCGACCTCAACACGACATAACGAGCGAGCGCCAACACGGCGTTCGACAAGGACTTCTTCAAATAAATGAACAAACAATAGCGTGTTCCGAAAAGGCATGGAAAACTTTCGACACCGCAAGAAAATCGAAATCGCCAGTAACGTACGACAACGAGATAAACTGGTCGCCAATGATGACTTTGTGCACATAAAGATCTTTCACGAAGAACTCGTCGCGGCCGAATCCAGAAAAACCAATCTCAAGCTGACAAACCCATCTAGGTCGGCGCGGCGGTTCTCTATCTCTCCAAGATGCTCATACTCGAGTTTCACTAAGATTTCGTGAAATACCAATATTGAGACAAGACCACACTGCTCATGACCGATACCGACTCGCTCGTGTATGAAATTCACACCGACGACGTCTACGCGGACTGTATCAACAATGAGAACTGTTTGATCTCAATGATTATTCCACAAACAGCCCATTTCACTGTGACGATAATAAAACAAAAGTGCTAGGAAAATTCAAATATGAAACTCACGGCGTACCCATCGTGGAGTTCATCGGACTTCGAGCCAAAATGTATTCTATCGACGTCGACGAGAGCACCGTCATGAAAAAATCCAAATGAGTAAAAATAAAAAACCGTCACCTCAAAAATTGACACACACCAGCATTACACACAAGCACTACACGGAGACATGCATTACTACTCCTTGGAACTTTCCGATCACAACGCACAAAATATCTACAATGTTCATCAACAAAAAAAGGGAATATGTCCCTTTGATGATAAACGTTACTCCACCGATGGCATTCACACACTCGCACACGGACACTACCAAGCCTAATCATCACAGCTATGTATTACGCACACAACCAAACATCGCATCACAAGACACCCCCACTTACTAATAAAATTGGTCCAGAACCCGCATCACACAGATCCATAGGGGGATACACACTTTATAACCTAAAAGTTGTCCGGAACCCCCTGAAGACAGTAGTATAGATCAATGGGGGCTCTCTCAAACACATTTTATCACGTAGTGATAAAGTGATCCAGAATCCCATTTCCTATACTATTTAGTTTTATTGACATTTATATACCGATCTGCAAGAGTTGTAGCACAATTTCGGGACAATTTAACGTCATTAATACCCCCTATTGATAGGTTTCGGACATTTTGTTTTTAATTTAAACTATTCCAAAAATATCTTCCAACCATATTTTAGCAAATCATACATTGATCGAAGGATCATAAGAAAGGACTTTGGTATGTTCAGCAAATCGTGCACTGACCAAAGTGTTATAAAAAAAAGAATGGGGTTGGTAGCAAAACATACACTGGCCAGAGTATTATAAAAACAAGATTTGGGGATGTTTAGTGCGTGGCATATTCCTAAAATGAACGTATGAAGAAAACTGGTGGATGGATCTCGAGTTTGTGCTAGTTGAAATGAAATTGTTTTAAAAACATTGTTTATCATGCTTATTGAAAATAATTGTTTAAAGAATATTATTTATCATGCTCATTTAATATTATTATAATTATTAAAAGTTTTAATTCTGCGTTCAAGTCAACATAAACTGTACCTCTATCAGGGATACGTTAAAGCAGGGCGATAACCATGTACTCACGAGGCATCCATCCTTGGAAGTAGTTTGCCCCTTCCGACAGAAGGTGGGCTGGCTTTTAGGTGGCAGGGTCCAGTTTCGTAAATTTGCCCCTGGCAAATTCCTTAACTTAAGGCTATTGTGTGACTTTGTTTTATCTATTATTGTTTACTAATTAAAGATATGAACATATTTGTGAACTAGGTGTTTCGGGCTTGTGTTGTTCTTGAAATTGATGTCAGGCATGTACACCTGCCATAGTTACTCTGCAGTATGTTGATAGTGAAATACCAATAGTCGGCTAGGAAGAAGAGCTAGCCTCCCATAGCAGCTAACACATGGGTTTGGGGCAAGTAGAATATCTCAAAAACGGCTTGGATGACAACTATTTTCAATTGCATCAGCCTGTTTAGTACACGGTGTTTTGCAGAATTGTCATCTAGGAAAAGGGCTTGTGTTTGCACTGTGAGGTTCACATAGTGTCAAAAATGACCTTCGGACATGAAAATTGCAGGTATAAATTTGTGGTTGGGATGCATAAACTTCTTCTGCTATGAACTGCCTTGGACTTCTCTTGTCAAGGGGATAATATTCTTACACTTTGTTTTAATATGGGTATCTAAAAGTATGGACCTTTCTGACCTCACATGTGCATTTGATTTTTTTAAATGATTTTTTGTACTAGGTCGCTGATTGCGGCATTAGATTTGTACATAAAAACTGGCCCCTGCGCCTTTATATTCAAGTGTGAAGTTGACAGAGACAGACATGTTTCTTTTGATCTCAGCTTTTATCCACTCCATGTATTATTAAGATCCCTGTTAATATTAATTAGTTCATCCTAATTCGGCATGTATCTACATATCGAATCATTAGGAATATTAGTACAAAATATTGTTATGGTTATCAAGCACTATTTCATAATCATAAAGAGACTTCGGATTAAATTAAGAAACGTTTTAGGCACTTATAGGTTTACAAATCGATAGGCGAAGGACTTTTTTGGAGAACGTGATCTGCTAATTTGAATTATTAATTAGTAGACATCAGCCAACAACATGGAAGGATCAGTAGCATACCGTCGAAGAAGCCACTTTACCTGCCATGATAAATTCCGATGTTCAGATAATGAGGCAAATACTTTACAGTCTGTTTCATCTGTTCTGTCTGTCCTTCATGAAAAAACACAAGATAACATTATATGTGATACAAAACTGGTTGTACGCTATTTGTTAGTTAATTTGCTGCCTGGTGTAAAGTAAACAAAAATATTTTCAATATGTATCAGTCGCCTTGTGACTATTTTTTAAGTGTGTTATTTTTATATATTGGATATTAAATACGGTTTGTCAAACATTAATTTTTAATATCAAATATTCGAGATTTATGACACTGAAAATTCAAATTTATGGTATGAAAAATTGATCTAAAAATTAATATTCGACGCAAAGCATTAAGCATGAGTTTTTATGTCAAGATATTTATCATTTTTATATTTAAAATTCAGGATCCTTTTCTACTTGAAAAATACAACACTCCATCCACCAAACAATGACAGAATTTTGTTCATTACAGCGTCTTCTGGTGAGGTTTGTCGGCTTTTCACTTGTAACTCACGTAAATCTGATCATAACGTATTGTCAGTTATCTGAGAACAATGGCTCGCCATATATATTATCGAAAATGTAATTTTCCTTGATTCCTATCCCGATTCTTAGACATGTTGAATCAGCTGTGTATTTTTGTTTAAATATATTTTATTGTCACAGTTGGATGTAATGGGATTGACACAAGTTGTACACTTAAATTAGCCTTTTCCCTGTATGGTACACGTATTACAACATATTCAACATGACAACATGATAATAATGGAAAAAAATGATTGGCGAGAGAGAGAGAGAGAGAGAGAGAGAGAGAGAGAATGACAGTAATCACTATATTGGTAAGTTATTGAAATCGTCCGGTGTCGGTTATATTTTTGCATACATGATGCAAAATTCTATATTCTTCATTTGCATCACCCTTACGTCGAAGCAGAAATCTAAGCTAATAGTTGTATAAGTCAATGGGAGTAAATTTCTCATCAGCTCAGTTCGTTATCTGCTGCACTTGGGACAGAACATGAAGACATGCATTGTGACTTCAATCCCACCGCAGGAACGAAAAAGGTGTCACCAAGCTGAACTCGGTAAAGATCAACTTTTAATGAATTTACATTAAGCCGTAATCTAGTATGGACAACATCTAAGGTTCCATTAATAAAACTTGTTACGAATCTATGCTCCTAAAATAACTTAAAGAAAAGAGTGAAGGATAATAAGCTTTGTAAAATTTAACAAATAATTTATTTCCTAAGAATACAAAGTAAAAATGAAAAAAAGAACTTACGGTATTCCGAATTAAATCCCAAAATAATCCAAGATTACAGACACAAGTCCTAATAATTTAATGTTCTGAGGAAAATTCAGTAAAAGTCCCGAATAAATCCAAAACCTGAAGGCAATGCTGTGCATGTTATAGCTCTTAAAGTGTTGATGTGCCACCAGTCGTTTTGTTGAATCACAGTAAAATAATTTCAGGTTTGAATTCACTATATATTCCAGTGAGTGTCTTTATCCAAGGATTTTATCAGAGCACTTTTGTATTTCCAAAGAAAATAATCACTTGAATTCAAGAATTGGAAAACATAAAATTCTGCCCAGCTGGACACAACACAATATACAATTTCAAGGTGCTAGATCTTAAAGCAACTGACAAAATCCTCTCAGTTACACTATAAATACTTCTCTACTTGACCTCAGGTCACAATCAGCATTTTCTATAAATAAAAAAAAAACAAAAAAACATTACCTAATGGAAAATGACTTTCTAGAATGATCCTGATGTTTACAAAACAATAACCTGGATTATGTATAATTCATTTAGGAAATTTCAAATCCTAGACCCAAATAAACATATTTGCTTCTTCTATTAATAATAATACTGATTTTAAACCCATAGATATAGAGGATAACTTAGTTATGTATTAGTTGTTTACAATGAATAAAATAAAATTGCCAATTTGGGTCAAGTAGAAATGAACTCATTTCTGGACAAGGTCAAGTCCAACATACAATGTTACATTACAATAGCATGTAATGAAATAAAATAAAATTAAACTAACAAACAAACAAAGCAAATTAAATATACATAACACAATAGATACGATATTTGGACCTAATCACTTTTTCGAAGTTCTGTAGACATGTTATATTGAGTATCCTGTTCGTGATTGTTCCACAAGGATACTGTAGAGGGTACAAAAGATGGTTTGGTGGAATCAGCTCTGTAATTAATTACCAAATCAGACCAAATATGTCCATATAAGACAATCGCTGCACTTAACAACCTGCTGAAAGCGTTCTTGTCGTTGCTGCTGTTTGTTTTTAAACAAATACTCAGCGCATAATCGCATGAATGAGTACGGTCAAAGCTTATATAACAATCGTAAGGATCAAATTCATTAAAAAAAAAAAAAAGAAGAAAAAAAAAACATTTTGACAACTCACGGAATAGTCTTGCGGATTTCAGTATGGAGAAATCATTGCATGTGATAAATTATTTTATATAAAATTTAGGCTAATCATATCATAAATTACACTGTCGTATATCCAAACAAATAAATGTTACATATAACAACAAATGTTTTATCAGAAACAAAGTCTAACCAAATAATAAAACCGAGCATCTTACATACATTTTATTTTTTAAAAAATATTCATTTTAGAGAAATAAAATGACAGTCTTCATAAATATTAACTATGATTTAAATGAGCAAACAGTTTTCATTATGTTACGAATATGTAATTTAATTACTGGTGTGTTAGTTTTAAATTCTTTTTTATTTTATTTTTGTTTCATTACATTTTATTGTAATGATAATTTTCATTGGATTTGAATCTCTTTTCCAAAAATTGGCTTGACCCGATTAGATCTTAACGTTACTTCAGCACTATTTTTAGCTCACAGATTTTGTAAGCATCTAGTGATAATGATTGGCTATTGCCAAGGTCATTTCGGCCCGCATGTTAGCTGGATTGTAAACAGCCGTTTTTTTACATATATTTTCAGCGTGAGAATTTGGTTCTTAGATAGGGCTATTCTTGCATACGTGATAAATGGCATTTTATTTATTGTGATGTTCAAATTAGTAAATCACGTAGCCTATCACTTGAGGGAACAAGGTGTTTCTAATTGCTGTTGCCAGTTTGATTTTCATTTGTTTTTGGAATTTAATAATTTATTCTCTAGAAAACTAAACAAGTGTACTTTTTTTATAAAAGTTCTATGAGAAAGAAATTCAGTGGAAATTTATTCTGGAGTTATACGGAAACATTAACTGTGATTCAATCGAGGATCTGTTACCACCAGTACAACGGTCTCATCTGATGTCATCGCCTCCATATTAGAATTTCATCGAGATTCGAACCCGGATTTTATTGGAACTGTTTAGTGATAAGATTTGTATTTTTCAATCTTAGGATTAAATTTTAGATTATTTTCACAAACTGTAAGTCCTATTTCCAATTTTTACATTGTTTTCTAGGGAAATAAATTATTTTGTTAAAATATACAAAGCTTGTTGGCTTCACTCTTTTCTCTTGTTATTTTTGTACGAGCCTACACGTAACAATTATTCCAAGCATGTTGACGAATATATTTAGCGTACCTACATCTCTACGAATTAGGGACGTTTCGTCCCATGGACGTTTCGGCCCAGGACATTTCGCCCCACTTCAATGGACATATCGACCCATGCCGATATGCAGTAAGTCATTTACAGGACAGATAATTTTGCAAAGATTTTTGCGAGTTGAATGCTAGATCAATATATCAAAATGATCTGGAGAGCAGAGAGATAGATTGGTGGCATGTGATACTTTGTTTGACAAATCTCTGACGAATAATGTTGATTTTACTAATTTAAATGGTACGTATTGAAATCATGACTATGATCTGAATTTTTCTTACAAATAAATATATTTACTGAACTTTTAATTTTTGATTATATACTGATCTACATATAACTTTTAATACAAATTCAGGACAATTCCACTTTATTAATCCTTTTTCTATTGTGAATAATTAGATATTTTCCTTTTTAATTTTAAATCGTTCCAAACGTATCTGCAAAGCAACTGTCCTTAAATCATACATTGGGGTGGGGGCAGAAAACAAAGCATACGTAGAGAAAGTATTATTAAAAAAATTGGGCGGCTATTTAATGCTTGGTATATTTTTATAAAATTGATTTAGAAAACTGAAGAATTGATAGCTGGTTTATGCTATTTTAAATCCAAATTTTTGAAGAGCTCAGCTTAGAGTGCTCATTATTATTACAATAATTAAAACTATCATTCTGCATTCGGGTGAATACAAACTGTACCTCTACCAGTGACGCGTGAAAGCAGGGAGATCACCTGACGCTCACGACGCATCCCATTCCTGGTAATTAGTCTGCCCCTTCCGACAGACGATCGGGTGGTTTTTCTATTAAAGTGTGAAAATTCTCCCCTCGAACAGATATGTTTCTTAGCAACTTTGGGTTGTTTCCACTCCATACATTGTTAAGATCCGTCCTAATAACATGTATTTCACAATAATTCAGCATAGATCAATATACTGAATCATAATAAATATAAAAAAGAAAATATTGTTATGATTGTCACACATAGGTTTGCAAATCAAAGTATTTACATATTGGGAACGGCAAAGAGACAGTAGCGTATCAACCGGGGGGGGGGGGCGGACGAGGCGGTTGCCCCGGGCACCAGAGGTCTTGGAGCGCCAAACAACCTGGGGGGGAGGCGGACGGGGCGGTTGCCCCGGGCACCAGAGGTCTTGGAGGGCCAAAACAGCTGGTAAAAATTACATTGCAAGAAAATCTTTGGCGGAGCAATCATCGTCACTCCTTGCGCCATTTACCCTTGGTACGCCACTCTGTGTGTGTGTGTGTGTGTGTGTGTGTGTGTGTGTGTGTGTGTGTGTGTGTGTGTGTGTGTGTGTGTGACCCCTTAAATATCCCTAATGTTAAACTTCTATAGATACCAAAGTTCCATAATCCCCCATAGTGGTTCCAATCTTCCAGACTTTATTGTGACTCATAGTGTTAAATTTCCAAGCCGTGCCATAATGGTCCAAACACTCATTTTAAACGTCCATTTCCTTTAGAGTGAAACATGACATATTTTTCCCGCGACACAATCCCCATATACAATCACCAGATTCTTTCTGGTATCCTCCCTCTGATAATCAAAATTATAAATTGATGTCAAAAATCCAAGTAGACTTAGCATGTCTTATAAAATAAAAAGGATTAATTGCAAGATTCTAAGTTCCTCGATGTAGGAAAGATGACCTATTTATTAATCCCTTGTCAAACAAATTAATGAAGTAATTTTATATATATTATACTTAAGGTGTGAGAGATGCCTTTTCTAATCTCTTGTCGGTGTAATAATGAAGTCATACTTTGTACATAATTAGTACTCATACTGACTCAAAGTAGCCTGCAATGTCACTATTTCCTTTCTTAATCTCTTGTCAGGCTAATCAATGAAGTTAGCCACACTTTATGCAGCACTTCTTAAGTACAGCAATGTGTATTCATAGCAACCATGCAAATAAAGTGTAATTAAAGTATTTATGATACTGATGTACCTCTCGGTATAGAGTAGTGGAAAGATATAAGAAGAGCAATGCCAAAAGTATTTGTACTAAAAACTCCAGAATCAAACATATAATCAATCAAATCTGTACTATAGGATCCATATGTAGCTTGCTCTAACCAAACGTTAAAAAGCATCATAATTGTAATATGACAAATAGGAGTCATCTCTGGAATGGAATATTGTACGATGCAGCCTATGATGCATTAGATAATCCTACAGATAATTTGAAAGCAAAAACTTGCACCAATTTGAAAAATGATAACCTAATGAATCCCAAAAATTGGGCCATAGCTCGACCCCACATCCTAAAAACTGGTACAAGGGGCCATAGCTCCTCTAATGATGACCAATGCTTCAAATCAAATTTGTCGTCAGCATAATGCTGCATGCTTTTTGTGAAATCCAGTTAATGAAGTTACAATTACACATCCCATTTATTTTGTCCAGCATTTGTACGTTTCAGAAAAATGAAATTATTACAATTTATATGATTATTTACGGGATTTATTTATTTTTATTTATGCACTATTGCAAAGGTTTCAGCTTAAACACTATCTGAAACAATCCTACGTTTTTGCAAACATGTCGGCCAATTCCAAACACCAAAGTCTATAGATACTTTGCTAAGTTATGCTAACGAAACCTAAGTTATGAGGATGCGGAAGCAGCTCGTTAACTTGTTGTCAATGATATAAAGATTGCATTATTATCATGATGCATATACAAATAAGTTAAAATCAAATAATCCTTCTTAATGTTAAGTTTTGGAAATCAGTGTTGAAAATTTCATCAATACAAAGCAGCATGTCAAATTCTCTTAAAATCAATCAATTTTGGTCATGTTATATTGCTGAAATCTATATCTGGACGATGGGCATCATGAGATTTTAACAACAATCAATCATGACGTGGAACGCTTGCCTCACCTAATTCAAGTTCTTACGAAGACAAAGATGTGGCTTAAAATTTGGATACAGCGATGATCAATAAGGGGCAATTAAGCAACTAAAAGGTTATCAAACGTGTCCAAAATTGTGGAATTGGTTCATCATGAGAAATGAGTCCATAACATATCTTAAGACAAAGAAATTAAAAGCTTCCAAAAGGCAAGTGGTTTTGGTTTGGGATAGACGATGAACTGCAAGATTTTGTGTGGCAATAGGGTAGCGATCACCAAACATTTGCTGCATGCAAGCTAGTTTACGATATTTCGAATAACATACTTCACCTAGTATACTATTAACATTTCAGTATATCGTTCCTGTTGCACAACTCATTTATTCGGTTCATTCAATGAGCATCACAGGACATTTATTGTTATAGAGGGGGCAATTGCAAACTCTACTATTCTTTTGATGATCATGCTTATATGTTTCTATGCACAATGATAATGCTTCTGTTGTTTCGGAGGAGTCATTTAAGTTTTCACAATTTTAACAACGACATCCATAGTTGATGGTGAATATGCATTATGTGGACAAATTTGAAAGATCTCTATACAACGATACCTTCTGTCGAATGTGGTCAAATTCTGTTTAGCTTTTTAAGAATTAGCTGTCTAAAGGTTTTTCTATAGTTAGTAGATATGGCCAAATTTGATGGTAGATCCACATCATCATTCTGTATAAATTTGAAAACCTTGATATCAGAATGCTTTTGGTCAGATTTGCTAAAATTCTGCAAAAAGCATTTTTTGCGAATTAGTTGTTTTAAGCTTTTTATATTCGATTACAGATTGCGCTAAAGTTATACAAAACTGAAAGGTCTTCATGCCAAGATGATTTCTTTCAAATATGCTCATATTCTTTTCAGTGGTTTCGGTGACGAACTTATTTACAATTGTTTCTATATTTTAGCAATAACGTTAACCATATTTGATGATGGATTGTCATTAATTGTTCACATTTTAAAGCACTCTATGCTAGGATGTCAAATTTGGTACAAATATGCTGAGTCTTTAAGTGCTTTTTAAGGATGTACAATCTTCCGCAATGGTGTCCATATCTGATGATTTGTCGTCTGCAATCATTTTAAAACAAAACATAACGAGATGCCCATGTGACAGATTGTCCAAGTGGTTTTTGAGAAATTTAAAATAATACTTTTTGACGGATGCAGGGCCATGCCATATACAGCACAGCTTTTTAATAACTTTTAATGATCTGTAACCAAATTTAGTTAAAGCTGTAAAATAAACAAACAAAAACATTTAACAACAAAGAACAACAGGTTAATAATGTTGATTTAATCTCAGGAGAAGATAGATTGGCTTCAAATAAATTCCCCAATTCTGAAATCCTAGATCTTTTCAAAGAGTTTCTCAAAATAGCACACCAACGACACTCTTCAATGAAAATCATCTAGGCTGGCATATATGTTAATAATATGGCCAGCTGTAGCCTACCTGATGTAATTCATCAATGCTGAGTTTTGATGGGCCAAAAAATTAAATGTGTAGCATACGAGTTGAAAATAAATATTGTTTGACATTTCTCTCATGCATTACACTTTTGGCCACACTGAATTTTGGCAGCGAAATCCGCAACTCATTAACTTGCATAAATACTAAATGTTTCATTCCTGGGATCCAACAGTGATAAATTTAGCAAAATGTGAAAATGTAGACTGGAGTGGTCCTAATTTCGGAGGTGTGCAAAATTTAATGACAGTTAGAGAAACGGTTTTATAAATATGCACTGAATGTAAATTTCTTCTTACAATGTCCCCAGCCACATCAAAGCAGGTAACTGCGATCCAAGTTGCTTTAGTATGTAATGCACCAAAGAAGGAACATGAAGATTGATAGCTGAAGGGTTCATTGTATCAGATGCATTAAAACAATGATGATCATGTTTATAGAAAATAGGTCACGGCAAGCTAATTTGCTATGAGTGAAGGCTACATAGGGTCCAGTATATTTATGGTCCATAGGTTGAACCTTTTGATAAACAACATTCACAAAAACATAACAATTCGGTGATATAGATCAGTTTTATAAATAAAGTAACAATGAATGAACTAATCAGCCAAAGAATGAGCCATCTAATCAGCCAATGAATGAGCCATCTAATTAGCCAATGAATGAGCAGATGAGCAAACAAGTAACATGTACATCCACTCTTACTATGATAGGGAAGAAATAATAAACATTATTGATCACAGTGCAAAGCGTAAATAAAATAACGATCAAGGCGGAACCTAACATACAGTTCCCAAAATTAGTAACTGGAAACAGATGTATCCAGAAAATATAATAAAAGTGATATCGACCTCGTGTGGCTGTGAAATCTAACAAGCACACAAGACAAAATTATGTGTGTGTCTGGGTTTTCTTTCTTTTTTTGTCAGATATATTTTAATAGCAACCGTATGTTTCATATATGTGAAATGAAAGTTTCAGAGATATCTGACAATATCATTTGATGATGGTGTCTGTTATATGCAACATAATAAGAATACCTGCATTTGGATCATGCAGTTTCAGTTTTGAAAAAGATACTGTGCTAGAATAAAGTCGTAATATTTTTTTTTTTTTTTTTTCGTTTCTTGCATGCATATTTTCATTTAAGACCAATATGCTTCCGTCTTGTTCCGAGTCAGTGAAAAGAGAATTTGATATAATATATGGATACGCTGATGCTGTCAGACTTGCTCCGATCAATCAAAAGAATCTGATATGATGTACGGATACGTTGTACCCGTCCAAGTTGTTCCGAGTCATTGAATAGAGAGTCTGATATGGTGTAGTGACATGTTAATGGCCAAGGATTTGTTCCGAATCAATAAATAGAGAATTTGATATGACGTAGGGATACGGTGAGGCCATCAGACTTGAAATTCAAAATGAATTCGAATTAATGCAAGGATAATAGTGATGCTGCAGGTCAGAGAAAACAGCTGAGCATTTCCAGTCTAGTTATATGATATGGTGATACCTATTGAATAAGTGTATGCATACCGGTATCAAATACCGGATCAACTAGATTCTACTAGAGTTACATTCACCTCTTCGAATTCAATCCTATGGATCATATTTCAAATATATACCAACAGCTGCCATTATCTGCCATTTGAACCACCTTATTTATTAAGGAAATAAGGAATGATAGAGAAGGTGTCGATTGATCTATTTTATCATTTCCAACGTCTTGAGAAATCTTATCGTCACTCCAAATATAGAAATATTCAAGATGGTCAAAATAGATTGCAGTTATATTTCTTGCGAATTTCTGTTGTATGTGAACTATTGCATTGAGATGTATCTATGGTATATTTTGGTGTCAGAGAATTAGATGAGATGGTTCAAAGTGAGTTTGAATTTATAATCATCCTTTTCAAATATACTGATCTGAAACTTTTACATAGCACAGAATAATCTTAGAAATGTATTCATTCAGTTAGAATATAGTTATAACTGTTCTCATCCAATATCATAATAAGTTTAAAGCTATTCTTATCCAATCAGAATAAGCATAAAACTGTTCTTATCCAATCAGAATAAGTTCAGATCTAGCAGCTGAGAAGCTGAACCCTACAACTTTTTCTAGGGCTCCGTTTGCAAAAATAAGGGTTCTACGAAGACTGAAAAATAAGGTCAATAATCGTAAACCGAAGCCGTTAACCGAGCATATTCCCATACAACGAGAAACAGACCCAGTTAGCTCTTTTTGCTACCTCGCGCTGACTATTTTTTTTTTTTGAAATCGTAGGCGTGTTCATTTGCGACGCGTACACACACGTGTTGTCGTTGGCCTCTCTGCTGCTGTGTGTGTTTGACTTAATTAAATTATTATTGATATTATAATGGAATCTCACACAGCTAAACTAGCTCGACAGCGACTACAGGCAATTAAGAAATATCTCCCCGTCTATGATTCTGTCAAGCAACAACTACAAGCTCGTCAAAAGTCTCAGGTGTAGTTTATAGAAGGTGCAGAACATTTATTTAAACCTGTTACGAAGGCTACCGAATGAGTTACGAAGGCTACCGAAAGAGTTACAGAGGCTACCAAAGGTCTTCTTCCCACGTTAGAGCAAACCGCTAGAGCAAATTGGAAAAATAGCACAAAGAACTAAGAAAGCAAAAATGATTCTAAGAGAACTTCCAGGTGAAATAGCTGCTGCTCAGCCAATGCGAGAAATACTTGAAGGTATTGACCAAGCTCGTGCTGAATTAGGTGATATAAAGGATTGTATACCAGAACAAGAAGAAGAACAAGAAACAGAACAAGAACAAGCATGGTAGAAAACTGACCTTGGTGATAAATTTACCGAAAATAGTATTACGCACATCAAAAAACTTGACAGAGATCAATTACCTTTATATGCTGCCGTGAGTTTTGATGAAAGAAGAAAAAATTTGAAACCCGAGTACGCTAATGATGCTGTAAGTCGTGAAGTCTGGTACAAATGGATATTTCGTATATACTACGGAGTAGATCAGGCTAGAAATAGTTATGTAAGATATAATGCATTTATTAATGGAATAGATAACTATTTTTCATTGTTACAACAACCACAGCAACAACAACCACGACGACAACGACAACAACAACCAGTCCAAAAAACAAGTGAGGAAAAGGAAGAATGGCATGGCGCCCCAGGTGTTACTGGAAAGGGTTTTGGTACTCAAGGAAGTGGTCTTATTACCTCATTTCCCAATAACGTCCTTGCCGACGTTGACAGACTAGATATCCTCATTGGAGGAAAACGAGCTGGTAATAACTCTCCTGAGATCATCAACGAAATAGCATCAATTTGTCAACGATTATTTACAGGCGGTATCATGGACATTAATGTTTACCGGAAACTCATCGATGAAATTACCGACAATTACTACAGTGATTAAACAGTTAGATATAACAACTATAATAAAATGATTATACATAATGCTCAACGTGGACCGACCATGGTCAGGGTGATAAATTCAAGATTACCAATCTATAAAACGTACTACGGCGATGGACTTGGTGATGTTGTTCAGGGTCTATTTGCAAGGTTAGCCCCAAAGGCAATACCGATTGCAAAACAGTTAGGTATGAAAGCTATAGACGTTATTCGTGATTAAACAACTAGTACTGTTGGAGATGTTTCCGGTAAAGCATTCTCGGCAATCCGAGATAGACTAGCACGATTAATATGAAGAAAACCTCAACTAGTAAAATTGCCCAGCACTACGGATATGCCTACAAATGTTAGTAAAATAAGAAATCAAGCTGCAAATCAAAAACTAGCAGAGTTAGCTAGTGTACCAATGTCAGAAAAAGAATAAAAATATAACCGCTAGTCTGATAGCAGGAAGCGGTCTTCGTGTTAGACGAACACGATAATAATAAAAATGTTTAAGCGCATATCTTATCCCGCATTTGACATGGACGCACCAGTTCTCAAGGATGAGTCTGTGCGTGATTATCAGTATTATTCTTATGATGCACGACAGTCATATCAGCGTGGGCGAATCGAATTACAAGTTCAGGACACAAGAAGATATTTCTTACAAGCGGAAGCATTTATTGAGATCGAAGGTGAAATTATAAAAACAGATAATACTGAATATGACGCTAACATTAGTGTTGGTTTTGTTAATAACGGTATTATGGCGTTGTTTGACAGCGCTACGTATATGATTGATGGAGCAAATATTGAATCAATCCAGAAAGACGTCGACGTTGCCACTACAATACTTGGTCTTGCGCGATACAGCGATGATTATTCAAGATCAGCTGGTCCATCAATGATGTTTGTCAAGGATACTTCTAATTCTCCCGAATATAACCAATATGAAATAGGACGCCCAAGAAATTTTGCTAGAACCGCCGACGTGGATGTACAAAGTATGATTATTAATATTGACCCAGATTATAATTTAGGATTTAGGGCACGTCGATCAATGCTGAAGGGTGGACGAAGAATTTTTTCATGTGCTATTCCACTCTCATACATATCTGGATTTTATAGAAATGTCAGAAAGGTTATTTTCGGAGCCAGGCATACAGTTGTAATTGTAAGAAAAGCTACCGACGACGATGCAATATGGCGATCTCCTGGTGATGCCGGTAAAGTAGCGCTGACAAAACTTTCGTTGTGGATGCCAACAATGACTCCATCGATCACCGAAGAACAGCGGCTACTTTCTTTTATGAATCAAGGTGGTAAATCAACATTGTCATGGCTGACAACAACTACAGATACTATACAAAGTACAGTTAATGGTTTATTCACATGGCAGATAGCATCACAGCAAGGTGTCTATGCACCGCGACATATATTTATTGCGCTCCAAGATGCTGCACGAGTAAATAATCAAACAAATAGTATAATGATATTTTACCAACTTGGCGCCACAGAAGTTTCTTTAAAGATAAATGGACATCAGGAACCCTCCGAGGACATATTACTGGATTTTAATCAAAATCATGTTGCACGTGCATATCATCGTTTGATGACATTTATGGGGCGTGATAAGAATATCGATTCTGGTTTGCAAATATCACAACTAGATTTTACAACGTTGTATCAAATCTACTACTTTTCACTGTAACATTTAGATTTATTCAGAGAATCCGTCGTTGACATACACTTTCGAGCTCGCGTAAACCGAGGAGCTATTGCTAATTACAGAGCAATCGCTGTTATATTATCCGATAAAATAATGCTACTTGAAGGTGTTGGTGGACGAATGAAAGTCGTTGATGCCCCAGTCGAAAACATGTAATCTTTGATTTAAAAATCAAAATATTATTATAAATGTCATATCATAATGTTAGTGTCAGTCTGACTCCTGGTCAGATTAAAAAACTACAATCAGCGTCCAAAGATAACTGTGGAACAACAATATAGTTAAAACAAGGACAAATCTCAGGTGGTCCGAATAAACTATCGCTGACAGAACCTCAACTAAAGCATTTTACCGATGCTTAAAAATCAAAAACCGGATTACGACTTAATCTTTCCACGAGCGCTATCAACGATGTTGTTAAAACCGGTGGAATATTTCCACTTCCCGCGACTATTCTGGGGATAATTTCAGCGGCTGCTCCAGCTGTTGCAAAGGCAGCTGCATTAGGTGCTGTTAGAACTGCTGCTGGAATGGCATTAAAGAAAGCTACAGGGAAGGGTTTAAAAAGATCTGAAAAAAAAGGGAAAGGGTCTAAGATTGCCAGGAAAGATACCCGGGTACGGTCGCGGTCTATACCTCCCAGGAACGACACCTCGTTGATTCTTCCAATGTCCAATTTTTATTTACTTGATGCTGCTGCCCAGCTAAACATAAAAAAAAATTACTTCAGAGGTGTTTTTATGCGTGATCAATTACCGCGTAAACCAAACCGCGTTGAAACTGGTATTATTAATCTCGATGAATCCACCAACACAGGTACATATTGGGTTGCATATGCGATTGATCCATGTGGAATTGTTTATTTTGATTCATACGGGTTAGCACCACCAAAAGAACTTTTAAAATACGTGAGCAGAGTGCAAGGTACTCCAACGTTACCAACACAAAAAATAACCGACCCATCAATATGTGGCCGTGAAGCACTTGCTGTACTTGACGCAATTTTAGCATCATCAACACCACCTCACAAAGTTGTGCACAAGTACACCGTTAACCAGCATCGTTCGTTTTAAACAACTATTATGTTGTATTGTATAATGGTAGATATTTACGCAAGATCAGCTAAAACTAAAACCAAACAAACACCAGGTGAAACCTTACTCAAACAAGTAACAAAACAGATCAGCGACGAAATATCTGACCTGCTCAATCTTGCCAATGTTGATTCTGGTGAACTTGTAGCATTTCAAAACCATGAAGGAAAATTGATGACGAGTAATATTTCAATCAGCGATATCATTGTTTGTAACAGAGCAACATGAGAATGTCTCGTTGCCGTGTATGACCGAGAAGGAAAGCCTGTCCCTAGTGTTGTTACTCCGTCGTCGATCCAAAAAATAGTACAGGTGAACGATTATTAAAAACCAGTGATATGGTGACCGGCATTCTTAACATGAACAACAATAAAATTACCAACATGGGAGAACCAACAGATAATCTTGATGCTGCAACAAAAAAATATGTCGACAATAACAACATTCCAATGACAACTTCGTTGTCGACGATCAATGATGGAATGACCACACTCAAAACTGATTTTTCTAATCATGTACAACTGTTTCTGAATTTTTGCAGAAACATAAACAGAACCACTAATGAATTTTTTGAACTCCACCAACCATTGATATTAAACTCACTGACCTTAACATGAAACTCAATGATATTGTCAGTTGAATTGTTAATATCATTCAAAAAACTAATCTGACAAAAATTCCTCACCAGCAGATTAACAATATTGTATATATAGTATCCTCAGGATCATCAACGTGGACACCGAGTGATAACACTATCAAACATACTGCGGAAGTAACTGGTGTGTACAGGCTGTCTGTGTTCAGCTCTGCAAAATTTAGGATATTTACTACATATCCATGGCGTCATTTAACCGATAATTTTTCTGGAACTGTATCTGTAGTGTTAAATAAGGATACCGAAGAAACGTTTATACTGGAACCATCTGATAAAAAAATTAACTGCAGCGTCTTATTGGTCATGTCTTGAATTTGTCACTGAAACACCTCAATTGATTACTTAATACTTCAGAATTTTGAATTAGTCGCGTTAATCTACTTAATAATAATGATCGACGCTAACCAACACAGATACAATCAAGTATGTGAGTGTCAAACCAAAGCAAAATATATCATCGACGAGTACAGCGCAAAAGTAAAAAAATATCGCAGACACGCAATTGTCATCGACGCAGATGTTCATTCGGCATCTGCGATCATTGCGTCGTCTGGTGTAATTTTGTCCGCGGTAACGATGACGTCATCGGCAGTTGTAATAATTTGTGTTTCAGCTGCAAAAACAATTGCTACTGTTCTTAATATCATCGGAAGAAAATAACGATGTGTACAGCCGCAAAATTACACAAGTACACGTTAAAACTGCACGCGGCAACGTTAGCGTACTCAAAGTTATCATCGTTGATTAAGTCGTGCCTCAACGACGGTATAATTACCGACGAGTTCACAGAAATAATTAAGATTTGCAACGAGGCATTAGAACCAGACTGTTCACAAGAAAAAATAGAATTATAATTAGTAGATAGAAATTGATAATTAAATAATGTCGTCGTCGCAGGAACTGCTGCAACAGATTGCCGCCAATACAGCACTACTAAAAATAACGATGATATCAACTAGTTCACCTAATCCTGAATTCAGTGTTGTTTTTCCAACTGCAATTCCAGCAAGAGAAATAGCACTAGCACAATTACGAGTTTACTATACTTGGCCAAATATCAGATCAACGTCGTTTGGTGAACTTCTTCCGAATAACTCACTGGTGTTCGCGAACAAAAACCGCGACGATGGAACCCCAGATTGGCAAGTAGTCAGTATTCCCACGGGAGTTATGAAATCGAAGAACTCAACGAAGAATTCCAGCGCAGAATTAAATCTATCACCGGAAAAGAATCCAAGATCGCCATTACCGAGCACGAACCAACGTTGTCGTCGACGATTGAAATTCTTTCACAGGACTACATCGTAGATATTTATCAATCTTCAATCAGATCTGTACTTGGATGGCCTGATATAGCGCCGGATTATGCTGGACCATCAGAACCACGCCGAGATGAATTTCTCAAGACAGATTAAAGATTTATAACACTTCCAGAATATCGAAAAACTTACCCGTACAAGGGTGTAAAAGGACCGGGCCGAGTTGAATTCTTTTTTGACGGTGGTGACTTATACTATGCTGAGGAATCTAATTTTGTGGTGCAACGTGACATGTATTTGTTCAGCGATAGCTTTGACGGATCAATAATAACATTTAAGAGAAAATTTTATGAAGAACTCGCCAGCACGTTAAAATCCGAACATAAAAATATACTTGATGAATTAATAAATTTATTTTCCAATATTACCACGTACTACAACAATGATGTTAAACAAAATATCATGGAAACTATACAACTCCTGAACATGATTGTATCAGACATAAATACATCAAAACGACCACACTTTTTTACTTAACTAGAATACCTGGTATGGTTATTTCCACCGGGGTAATTCTACCTCAGCAGTTTACCATCGTCGATGATGATCTGATAAAATCAGTCAGCGACGTCATTGATAAATATTTTCCAAAAGTTTTAGAATCATGGAGAAAAATTGCTCCGCCACCAAATATTCTCCGTCACAGCAACGGTCCATACGGCGGAGGCAGACATGTTTCTCCGGGGATTGTAAATAAACATCAACGATCGCAGTCAATCTAGTTTGTGACGTCGTCGATGGCAGTTATCAAGTAGACTTACAAAAATCTAATCAAGCCCAGCAAGGATACATTTTATACACATTTAGCCCTCAAGTCCCCCAGGGCATTTAATTGTATCGGAGCCAGTCAACGTTGTTTATCTGCGTGTGCATAATCCACTGTTATCAAAGATAAATATTAAGCTTACTGATCAATCTGGACACCTTTTGGATTTACGCGGAGAATCACTGGACGTAAATCTGTATGTACGTTCGTAGAACGTCATCGTATATCTCGCTTTCGTGGAACAAGAAAAAAGAACAGAATAAATATTCTACTCAGAATAAAAATAAATATTATCAGAATAAAAAATAAATAATCTGATTCTGAGTAGAATATTACGATCGGATGCTTTGGTCATTTTTTTTTTTGTTATTATATATTAATAAAATATTATTATTATTATTATTATTATTATTATTATTATTATCTGATTCTGAATAAATAATCTGATTCTGAGCAAATATGTTTTTTTACTGTATTTTAGCTGGTACCACAGTCACAGTGACAGAACCAGTTTCGTCGTCGTCACTTTAATTTCACTTTCACTTTCACTGTGGGGCGAGTAGTCTTCCGCAAGTAACTCTTCCGCGGCTTTACTCGCTGTCATAATCTCGTTCAGTTGTCTTATACGAGCATTTGCTCGTTTTTGTTTTTTTGTTTCGTACTCGTGAGATAATTTTGACCTATTTGTCTCGATTGAGCTTGCAAGAGGAACAAATAATTTTACTAGGTCATCTGTATCTGTAGCCAACGACTGCAACATTACCTGCTCAGTCAACTTTACAAATCTGTAATCGTATGGTAGTGTATACCTGTTCTAGGATTTTCAAAATTGTAATGATTCAAAATCGCACATGATTTTTTCAGGATTAAGTTCATCAGAAATTTTTATACCGTCATGTTGTAATTGCCTAATGGCAACAATAACAGCATTAATATTTTCTTGAGTCATTATATAATAAATATTTATTTAAATAAAATTAATTCTGAATCAGAATAAATATAATAATAAAAATAAAATCATAAAATTAAAATATTTAAGAATCAGAATTAATAAATTAATAAAAATAAAAATAATTCTGAATCAGAATTAATATAATAATAAAAAATAAAAATAAGAATATTTTTATGAATCTGCAGAATTCTGAGAAATAGGAACACATTTCACAAATTTGATAGGGTTTTGCACGATTAAATCGAGAAATTTGAACAAATTTCACAAATTTTGATGGGGAATTTGAGCGACTAAAATCGAGAAATCTGAACAAATTTCACAAAATCTGATGGGGTATTTACACGGTTAAATCAAGAAATCTAAACAAATGTCATAAATTTTATTATTATAATACAAAATACAAATAAGAATATTTTTATGAATCTGCAGAATTCTGAGAAATCGGAACAAATTTCACAAATTTTACACGATTAGATCGAGAAAATCAAACGAATTTCACAAAATCTGATGGGGTGTTTGTACGATTAAAATCGAGAAATCTGAACAAATTTCGCTGATTTTGATAAGGTATTTACACCATTAAATCAAGAAATCTAAAAAATTTCATAAATTGGATCGAACAATTACTGAATAACTGTTTTACCGCTCCATCAGTTGCTGCTCACTTTGCTCAGGAGAAAAATTCATGGAAACCTACAAGATCGGAATTTCTAGTTGATGCACAGCTAAGCTGCGTCGAATACGGACACTGCGGATTATGGAATACGAAGTACAATTATAACGACGTTTTATCAGTTGATATGGTAGAGTGTTATCCTGGAAGTTTTCTTGGATACGGACAGTGTTCTGAATACTTTAAAAGATTTGGCCATCCAACACACGAGATGACCAGAGTTGCAATAAATGGACCCCTGCCATATTTTGATCTGACTGGATTCGCCTGCGTGGATTCATTTGAATTTGCACGAGATCTTCATCCGATTGCTTAGGTGTGGTTTGGAAGACATTTCTCAGAAAAACATTGGGCTCCAATAGTACCATTACGATATATGATTGATGTAAAAATATTAACATCGTTACGTGTACGTGAAGTGATAATATCGTATCGTCCGCAGAAGCTAGTTTGGTTGCCACAACCAGACGAGTTTGATGCAGCCGGAGACATCAAGGAAAAATTTCCTAATCTCGACGGCGATGAAGTTGTTAAACTCATTAATAATGTGTCTAAATACAGAAAAGAAAATGATGCGAAAGTTTCAAAGGATCTCGGCAGAAAAATAATCGGTAGGTTTACTCAGGTTGGCGCGTATGATCATAAACGAACTTGTACCAGGTTGATCATGGACGATGCAGAACTCGATTTTATAATTGCTGATACAACGGAGAGAAATATGTTTATAAACCGAAATGATGTTTATCTGTCTGACGGAACTAAATTAGGTACAATTGTGAGCTATATTGATGGTGAGTCACCGCAGTTTACTCATTTAAGATCTTCGATGCTCGCGTACGTTTCGGTAAACTTATTATCGATGATAAACAAATTTGTTGATACCGCTGTTAGAGTGGCCACCGATTCATTTTATATAAATAAAAAATATTTAGATCAGCTACATGGATTACTTGGAACTGGTGAATGGGGATCATGGAGAATAAACGCTAAAACATATTTAGTTTTTCTGAATCTGCCGACGTTGAAATTGCGGAGAAGTATTACAAGAATAACAATCAAATACCAGCATCGACAGCGCCATCTGTGTATGGTCCTGTAGCCAGGCAAAAAACCGTTTATCTTAATGGGTGTGGAGGTTCTGATAAAACAAACGTGTGATTGAATTATTTCGGAATTTTGATATGATTGTACTGAAGCCCACACACAGGCTCGCCAGAGAAATGAATGAACGAGGAGTAAAATCACAGAAGTATCATAGTTTTTACCGATTGTGCGGAGACGCATGGACTCCATCGCGGATGGGTGAGAAATACATTCCCAAGATTATTATCTGGGACGAAATTTGAACGGTGTCGTTGGAAGTATTAAAAATGTTTCTTGAATGGCTGTTATTGATGAATACTGCTGTGATAATGTGTGGCGATCAGGGTCAACCACTACCTTTTGTTGGACAGTCTCCACACGAATGGTTAAAAACGTTTGTAGATTATTACGAAGAAATAAATGATGATTATAGGGCTATTGATGAACCTCTGAAAGAATTTAAAAAGTTAATCAGACTTCAGCCAGATAGAATACAATGTGAAATAATGCGTGGAGTAATTCCAGAAACTACGATGAATGATTTTTGGAATTTGTGGAGACCAAATAATAGTTGAAAGTAGAAAGATAGTTAGAGACACACTGCAAGAGAAATTATTTCTGTTACACAAGGAAAGATTTTCAAATCTACCTGTGCCACTGTGTTATCGACCAGCAGATACACGGCTGCAGCATATTGAAGTTGAAATTCCGGGTGGCGGTAAACAAAATCGTGGACTAAATGTTATTGTCGCAGTTGATGTCAGTGTTGTTGAGGGCGCGTTGAGCATGAGTAAAACTCCATGGACGTTAGGATACGCTATAACGATTCATTCATCACAAGGATTAACTATTTCTGATACAAATATTTGGAT
>JAECUM010004803.1:0-100914 GCA_016617855.1 Megalonaias nervosa | reverse complement strand
GAGACCATCTTGAAGCCTACTGGATTATCTTAATTCAATTTATAGTAACCTAAACCTAGTATTTTCTATTAGCCACTTGGTTCCTTGTACAAGATCTATTGTAATCTGAATGCATGATGCATTCTTCTTATGATATAAGTAACTTATTCCCCTATCCCTGTATTCCATAGTCCTCTAAATCATTTTACTATCATGAAATATATCCATCTCCCACAGCACCTACCCACCCATCCCTGTGTGAGCTTGTGGATGTACATGTAGAATAGACCTGATGCACCATGAGGCAGAAGCCACTGTAGCTCGGTGGTTAGCAAGCCAGACATGCACATCATAGGGTGTGGGTTTGAATCCTACCATCAAATCTGACCAGGACAGTAACCATGGCATATCCCTGAGCTAGACACTTTACTCCAATTGGCTCAGCACAAAATAATCTACTAGTGTTGGTGTCTCACCAAATCAAACCCAACTCTCTCCCACCACATCTTCAGAATTTTTACTAGCATTTCAGCACTGAGAGTCCCATCAATGGTCCAAATGCTATATTATGTAATACTTCTGAAACCAGAAGGTAATTACCAATTATGACTTGTTTCTACTTTAATACAGAAAATAAATTCCGACTAAAGTGATCCTGAAATTTTGGCCATTGTTAACGGACATAAAAGGCTAACAAATTAAAAAGACAACTCATTTTGCATGAAAAAAAACAGGTACTATAATGAGTTGGTAAAACTAAAGTATTTCTTTCTTTTCTTAAATCATTCTTAAAAAAATATGCTTCAGAAGTTATGATCATTGTCCGCCTCTAGAAGTTATATTTTACTGGGTGGAAATCACAGGCTTTGCATAACATTAGTTACTGCTACTGTGACAACTATTACAAACAGAATTCATGCATCAGTAACTACCTTGATTAGCCACTACAACTGAGTCCTCACATGAAATGCATGCAGTCCACTCTTCTAATACCTACTCATTCACATGTACAACACATAGTTAACATGTTGAGAGTAATATGTCACATTGCCCAAGTCAGTAATATAGAAATTCTACAAGTGAATGAAGATGTGTATTCCTACTTTCAACTACTCTAGTCAGAAAGTGCCTTCTAAGCAGATTTGTATATATAAAGCATGCAAACATTTGTGGTCATTACATAAACACACATACTTTATTAGTACACCATTAAATGTATGGAGATCATAGTGATCAGCTTTAGTTGTAATGGTGTAGTACTAACAGAGATGCATCCAATTCTAAAGTTTCATGACTCTAACATGAGAAGTACCCTTAAAATGAGCAATAATCACAATATATATATATATATATATATATATATATATATATATATATATATATATATATATATATATATATATATATATATACAGTGTTACCAAGCTATAACACGCTCCATTATAACACAAATTTGGATATAACATGGTCATGGTGTGGTTCCTGAAATTTCATATACATGTATTTTTCCTGTACATGAAAAAAAAAAATCTTTCTTAAAAGTACCCCAAAAAATGTATAAAGTTTATTATCATTTTGGGGAAGAGATCAAGTATGAATAATACAAGACGATCATGCCATGGATCCTGAAATTTTACATGTATTTTTCTCGTACACGAAAAACTAGTTTTTTCTTCTTAAAAGTACAAAAAATCACATGTAAAAAGTTTATTCAGGGATCATGCAGGGCTTCACCAATGTCGCAAATTGCAATTTTTTTTTCCTTATTGGCAGCAAAACATACCATCTGCTGATTTTTTTTATTTATTGGCAACATTGCTGGCTGTTTAAACTTGTACATATAACCACTGGTTTGGAGTGGAGAAATTCAAAGGCCCCATAAAAGGAAGCTGCAAATTTGATATAAAATGCACTGAAATTTATCTATTGTTACATAAATTCTTTGTCAATATTGACAAACCATCTTAACAGTGCATTGTTATATCATAATCCGCTTATGTTGACATATAGCATGAGTAGTGTATGTTGTGAGATATCCACTTTGTTTTGTTTTTTGACATTTCTGGTAGCGGAGATCAACTGGATGAGGCATTATCTCATAATCTATCTTTAGTCGGATTTTCGGCCGCTCACTAGCAATTAATACATCTGCATTGACTGCAAGTTGTATGTGGATGGTAAGTAAAATTCATCTTCATTTCACTCAGAATTAAATCCTTCAGAACACTCACATGTCATCAGACCAGAACACCTGACCAACAATTAGGTCTCTCCCTTTTTTTTTTCTGACAGCTGTCAGAAAACAAAAAGCAGAGACCTACTTTTTGGTCTAACCAGAACACCTGCGTCTATATCATCCATTGACCCTTATTTAAGTTCCTGATGCATGCGTGGAAGGCAGCATCACTCCGCTACCACAAATGTAAAAAAAAGACAAAAAACCCCGAAGATCTTACTTGTGGGTCTATTCAATAGGCAGGGAGGAACACTAACTACAATCGACCAAATGATGGCCAATCCCTTTTTTATAAATGTACTCAGATAAAATAGTTTGCTGAAATTTCAAAGAAAACAGATTACCTCTGAAGCACCAATTGTTATGAAAACATAATAAGCAAATGGGAAAAAAATCAGTCTCAATCATGCAATTCAATTATTTTATGTTGCCGCCACAATAGGAAATGGGCTTTTGTTTGGTTCTCCAATGCTGTCCTATAGCGGTGACTTCAATAATGCATGCACCCTTCATCAAAGAAAGCCGACAACAATCTTCAATAAAAACAAAGAACCTTACTTCGAAGGAAGTCAGTACCAAACTTAAATAAAAGCAATGGAATCTGATGGATTGTTTCATTTTCCAACATGACTGGAACACGTTTACTGTACCGTAAATGTTTCCTTTTCTGAATAAAAAAGTTTATGCTTATGAACGCTACCAACAGTTGCTTAAAACGCAAACTAACTTTTACCGACTTGGGACGTACTGAAAAGTAAAAATGTGCATCATCATTCATTACGTGATTGTGCTATTTTTTTCCCCACTGAATTCAGACCTATATGACCTGTGACAAAATTATTATTTTAAATCTGTGTGTGTGCACATTTTCAATGGAATTACTTCACGGGTGAGTACACAGTGTTGATACTCTATTCATGCTATACATTAGACATGTATATATAAACAGTACACACGTATATGTACCGATGTGTGGTTCTCTGAATAAAGTAAAATAAATTATATGCCTTCTCTGTTTTCACTACAGGTGTTTTTCTCATTTAATATGCATCGATTTAAGATGGTAACTGTGCCAATGAAGCACGTATTTTTGCGCCCGTATTTATTACGCCCCCCCCCCCCCGCAAATTTTTTGGGGTACATGCATCATTTTCTTCAGCTGGTTGCTTATAACACAGTTCGGTCTATAACACGGTCGGGTTCTATGGCTCCCAATTACTGTGTTATAGCAGGGTCACACTGTATATACACACATATATATTGTCACCTTGATCTTGAACTAGAACTACGACCCGAATCATAACTCAGAAACTGTTCACAGCTCCACCCTTAAGTGTATAAACTTGGCATTACAATGAAAATTAATCTATGCAGTTAGCATGGATTTCTAGGTATCTGTTGATCCCCTGCTTATACTGGGGGGGGGGAGGGTATGTATGAATTTAAAACAAAGTGGTTCAGATTCACATTTAATATCATTTCCCTTTGATCAGGTACCCAGATAACTGATCATTAGAATCAACAGGTATCCGGCTGGCTTTTCCTAAAATTCTGACATCTATGTGAATGATGCACACCACTCAATGGACAAAAAGCCACGGTCAGATGGATAATGCACAACACACAATGTACAAACAGTCATGGTCAGATGGATAATGCACAACACACAATGTACAAAGCGCCAGTCAGATGGTCAGTACACAACACACAATGATTATTTAGACAATGGTTATATAGACAATGCACAATATAGAACTGATAAAAGACTATACCACAAACTCATTTGCAAGAACAGATGAGCAGAATGAACTGGTTCCCATTTATGTTTTGGCAAGCACTAATAAACAATACATACCCAAAGTTGAGAGTAAGGGATTCTGAACGAACATGTCCTTTGAAGCATTAGCTGGGGCAGTCTCTCTGGCATCTAGAAAATGTGATTCTCCAGTAGATCTGAAATACATAATAATGGCAATTCCTATGACATTTTCTGACCTATATTTTATAACCAAGGCTTAAGGAAAATGTGTGACATGCATATATTAATGACTTGATATGTGAAATCTTATGTGGCTTGATACATAAAATCAGTACAACTGTAAACATTGTCACCAAATTCATTAGCCTCTCAACAATTAAATTTTTCCAAGCCAAAGCTGCCTCTGAAATAATACAATTACTAAATCAGCAACAACTGAAGTCTAGTTTTCTTTATAACCGAACAGCGACTGAAAGAGTGTGGTAAGCCATAACAATGACAAGTTATACAGATAAATAATCAACCTATCAACCTGGGCTAGTCAAACTTTTCCATAGTGCCTTGGTTGCTAACTTTTGGCTTCCAAACTTTACTGTGCATTTGTGGGGTGGCAAAACATTGACTTTACCAAGGTAATTAGCTCTGATGAGATCAATAATCTTTGTAACTAAAATCACTGAACGAGTGACACCAAAGAATTCAACTACATAACCACTTGCTGAGATACCAACCCCACCAAACTGAAACAAAAAAATGTCAGTTGTACAAAACTTGGAACTTTAATATAAAAATAGGAATACTGTCCGTACTCACTTGCAAGTCATGTCCACCTACAAACTGTTCAGACCCAGATCTGCCATCATATAATGCAATAGTAGATCAGGGTCTATGCAGTTTGCTTGGAATAATAGCAGAATAAACACCATAGACCCAGATCTGCCATTATATAAGTAATGGTAGATTTGGGTCTATGCAGTTTCCTTGGAGTAATCAGTACAATAAACAATACAAACCCAGATCTGCTGTCATATAGTGCAATGGTAGATCAGGGTCTATGCAGTCTGCTTGGAGTAATCAGTAGAACAAACAATACAGACCCAGATCTGCTGTCATATAGTGCAATGGTAGATCAGGGTCTATGCAGTTTGCTTGGAGTAATCAGTAGAACAAACAATACAGAGCCAGATCTGCTGTCATATAGTGCAATGGTAGATCAGGGTCTATGCAGTTTGCTTGGAGTAATCAGTACAACAAACAATACAGACCCAGATCTGCCAGTGCATTACATGATGGCAGATCTGGGTCTATTTTTGGGGGGCAGATCAGCTCAATTTGTAAGCTAGTAAACATGGTAATTTATTTTATGCATTAAATCTTAGTAACTGAAATTATATTTTGATGGCAGTATGCTTCATCTGGTCATTTTTCTGCCATGTATGCTTTTTGAGAAATGACCATGAAAAGGAATTGTTTCTGTCCAATGCTAATCACTTGTATATTTATATTTCATTTTAATCTCTTTAGCATACATTTTTTTTTTTTTTCTGACATAAATTTCTCACAGACAACCTTTCATTCTGAACAACTTTCTTTAACTTCCTCTTACTGCTGAGATGATGTCATGCCTAATTGGGTAATATTCAATTGTTTATTTGATACAAGCACACAAGTACACTTTCATTTTAGAAACTGAATCAAACTTTACAAATGTGTCAGTGACCTAGACATACCAGAGTTCAAGCTGCAATTTGGCTATTAAAAATATGATCTGAAATTCTGACTTGGACAGATCGGATAGTAACAGTGAATCTGAGATTAAAAATATGAACGATTGGTATCTCAATTTCTTGCTTTACAACTATCATTAAAGATCTTTAGTTCACCCCAATTTTTGAAAGCAGTATTAAAGGCAACCTGTTGTAAATGGTCATGAAGAATCCACCTCCTAAACCCATACTCTGTGGATCTGTTAGACCCATACATAGAAGAGCAGCAACTGCAGCATCCACTGCATTACCTTTCTTGTTCTGCAAGATGTTCCTAAAAAGAAAAAGAAAGCAATTTCATTCTGAGCATAACGTCAAGCTGTGCTTCCATTTCATAAAATATAATTCTTATATAATCTGTTCAGAACCAAAAGGTTTTAGGCATGCAATTTTGTGCTGCAAAAGGACTGCTCTGGTGAACTTGTGGTTAGAGCGTCCACCTCGGATGTGGGAAGTTGCGGGTTCAAACCCCAGCTGAGTCATACCAAAGACTTATAAAAATGGTACTAAAAATGGCACTAGCAGCCGCTTTGCTAGGTGCTCAGCATTAAGAGGTTAGTATTAGGACTGGTCAGCCTGGTGTCAAGATAATGTGACTGGGTGGGATATTATGCTACATGTCTGTGGCATGATGCCCCAGTGCTAGATATCACTATAAACTGTCACACTGTAGACATTGTAGCAATATGACTGAAAAAGTTTGAAAGCTGTGTTAAAAATCCAAATCACACACACACACATTGTGCTGCAAAATGTTTTGGAATGGTGATATGTACCAAATGTAACATCATTCTTCCATTACACATGATCACTCATTCATTCTAGCACCAAAAAATTTACAGTACTTCTGGGGGCTGTGCAATTTTAAAAAGATTGCTGCCTAATAAAATAGCATACTGAAACACACTTGAGATTTATATGCAGGGTCCATGCTTAGGGAAATTCAGGCAAACAGTTGCCCTAGTGCCCATCTCACCCAACTATGCTAAGAAAATGAAGCCAACTTCACCTTTCTTCAAGTTGACATTTATCCCCCCTCTCTTCACCCCTTTTAGGCTGTTGAATGCTTTGATATTTTGAGTACACTATCAACTTTTGTCAGTTTCTTTTAAATAAGCAGTGTAAAACAGGTTTAAACATTGCATTTTGTGCTTTCTGATTAACTTTTGTATCAAATGAATGATTATATATGTCTGCAACTACGTTTAAAACTAAATGATTCCTGTCATTAAAACTCACATATGAAACTTGTGAAGAAGTGGTGAAATTCCATGCGCAAAAATCATGAATAAACTATTACTCTGTGAAGGTTAACATGCAAATTGGTAATAAAAGCAATACATACAGCATCTAGTAAAGCCAGGAGGGATAAGAACACGAAAATGAGCAAGTAGGTCAAAGGAAAATTGTATGTACACAAGCTGATGTCAATCAGAAATTTAGATGAACTGGACAATATGGTTATCTGCAGAAGACAAAGGTGGAAAGAACAGAAACTGTAATTATTTATAATAATTAAATAATTATTCCAAAGATAATCAGCAATAAGGCTGTGTGGAAAGTTGCACATGAATCATGGAGATTTATTATTCGGTGAAGTTTAAAGTTATGAAATAAAAACTAAACAGAAAGCGCATGCATTCAATCGATAACTGCAGACAATGGAGACCCCATTTCTGACTAATTTGCAAGAAAAACTAAAGACAAATATAAATATTAATAAAAAAAATCCTTCAATTTATCAGTTTAATATGATCTTTCAACAAAAAGGGGCAATGGGTAACCCAATGTTGTTTCATTTTAATTCATGATACAAACCTATGAATTAGTACAACCTAATGAAACAAAATTTTTAGTCTGAAAACAAATTATAAATTTCACAGACTGTCATGCTGAATACTTTCCCTCCATTCCCCCCAAAAGACAGGTTATTGTATTGGAATTGTTACTTTTGCAAAAGAATTACTTGCACCTCTGTGAGGTACACAGACAGAAATTAATTAGCATCATGAGACATTCCCCCTTTTCAAGCAAAGGAGAGGTCATTTCATTCAAATCTGGCTCCAGTATGGACCACAATATAAATTCTAAAACAACCATAAGTGTGCAATTAACAAAAACATGTATTCTACTTTCATCTGTCCACAATATGAATTCATTTATGCTCAGGTATATTCCCTCATTTTCTGGAAGCAACCTACTAAATGAAAAATGAATTTGTAAGACTTTATCCCACCTTCATAGCCACATTTAATTTCTGTTTTTCTTGACATTTTTCATCAACCAATTTCCTCAGGCACTCCATTATTGTGTACGTACATAGTGGTGCTGGGAAGGCCAGAGATAAGGGGCTATTAATAAGGAACTGGAGTTTACCAAAAGAAAGAAAGAAAGGAAGATGGAAGCAAAACATGATCAAGTTACACGATGTACATGATAATGCATGAATTCATCAAATTTGTAACACTTATTTTACAACTACCCCAGACATCAATAATGCAAAGAAATACAAAATTTTCAAAGGTAAGCTGTTTTTATTATTCTTTATTAATATCCAATCATAACAGGTTATAAGAGCAGATTCACAACCTTGCAAATCCAACCCTCTCAAACAAAAGAAAATAAGATACTACAACCATTTTGATTTGGTTTAACAACAATGGCGCCATCTGCTAGCTTAGAAATACAATCAGATATGCCTAGTCTTCCCTTGGACATAGGACTGGCACAATAAACCCAGTTTACTACTGATGTATTCTACAGGAATGTAACTGCAGAGAGTGCTTGGAAGGGTGTGCCTGTATAGTGAATGGGTACATATTACTAAAGAAACATATTTTGCCTTCAAAAGTTGGTTTCTTCTTCAAACAATTTACCTGATTATAATATATTTGGTAAATAGGTAAAAGAAGAAGGGAGAAACACTCCTTTGAACTGCCGATGGCACAGACTAAGTAAGAAAATATGAGCTAGACTTAGCACAGAAATGTGGGTCACAAGAGGAAAATATATTTGAGGCTGGAGATAGAAAACCTCATCGATCTAACCTCCACACCATAGATTGGATTATGGAGTTAGGGATAAAGGTTCACACAAATGTTATGTGTGTGACAACCATCTTGAGAGTCTAAATACATAGAAACTCTACTGATCTTAGCTTAGTTCTAGAGGTGGTTCATTATCAACAATTCATTGATAAATCACAATATTTACTCTGCTGATAGTGTATCATGATATAGACTGTAACTATAGATACTAGAAAATAGTAAAATAAAACAAAATGTATAAACTGTCCAAATATAAAAATTTTCTTCTCGTTTTTCTGTCCCTTAGAATGAAGCAAACAACAAGTCCACTTATAACATGTGTGCAGTCTTCTTGTAACCTACTTTAGCTACATGATTTCTATATACACTCTTTTTTAAATTCAAAGAATTTTAGTCTATCTCTAGAAAGCAATTATTAATCCTTGAAAGTGATTTGTTGCATTCATCACAGCACACATATAGAATGCCAGCCCTTGCCATCTCCATTTTAAATTTTTGGCTGTAATAAATCAATTGAGTCTACTCAAGTATATGATGGTTCCTGATTTTCTTTTGACATTTGAAACCAGAAAAAAGTCTGAAGCAGAAATTCCGATTCTGATTTACCTCCACCAACGTCTTATCATGCAAAAGCTCTGTCTCCTTCTGTTAAACATAGGCTATCATGAAATCGATTGGGTTCTCTGTCACGAAGAGGGATGATGAAAGAGGAGACAGCTTGATGAGCAAGATCCAAATGCCAGAATTAGGTTAATCCAAATCTTGCTGACCAGAAGGTGTATGTATATGAGGGTGATGAGGTGAGATAAATGGCAAGTCACTGATGGAAGGCTTTGGAGAAGATGAACCTTGTTTTTGCCCATCTCACCCCCACTCTGCAGCCTGCTTGCTGAAATTAGGGAATATGACCAGCTACAACTCGCTTATCCATAAAAAAGTTTGCTATTGTTGCTGATAATTACCAGCATTATCTTTATGGCACAAATCATTCCTTCTCTGATATATCCCTTCATGGGGTCACACACAGACATGGAATTGAATGGATAACTGAAAGGACAATTTGTCTGCTGCCTGCTTTCTCATCACCTCAATTCAACCCACAAACAAGTGAGAGAAGCCAAAGGGGAGGGACAGTAGGGTTGCCTCCTGGTGGGGTTTAGAAGACCAAATGATTGCATATCTCCTTATCAATGAAGGTTACAAGAAGCCATTAGAGCATTTGCTATAGTGTGGTAGAAATCCTATTAACCACCTTTGTAATATGACCTGCTGATTCCTAGGCATGGTCCTTTCAGCTAGCAAAAGATCACCAGAGATTCCATGATGAGTGGAGAGGAAGTTGATATGATGTTCCTGACCAACTCAGACATGGCATTAAACACTTTTCTGTCAATTTTTATAACAAAGTGAAGAAGACATGCTAAAGGCAGAAAAATCCTTGCTTAGGCAAGGTACAACTGAATCATACACATTGGTATTTTATTTGGAGCAGTGTGGTGAGCAACTGACTCACTAAAAAGAAGGCCCTCAAGTTACTGTGGTCACAAATTTTATCAGAGAGATGCCCAGTAATTTCTCTAATCTTTGATGATTGTGGTGAAATTCATAAGGTCATGTTCACCAATATTATCCACAAAAAACAAGGCTTAAACTTTGAGGGCATTCCAACAATGGCAAAATTCTGCATGTCTCTTCAATTGCTGCATTAAAGCTAAATCCCATTCTTTACATCGTTGGATTGCACAATTCAGGCATGTCCGTGTCACCCCCCTTTGTCCACCTGGAAATCCCACTCTTCCCATATGCTTTGCATCCAGGGTAAAGCATGCCATGCAGCAATGACAATGAAAAATCATCATGATGCACAAAAATGTTCTACCGTTGGATATGCTTGCAGTGCTGGCAAAATCATGTCCAGTGCCAGGTTAGATGATTCCAAATGTGAGTCTGGATCACCATGTACTGATATCATTGATATAGTTTGTCAGACTGGTCAACCAGCCAGCCCATGGGGCATTCTGATGGGAACTGGATGCCATCAGTGAAGGAAATGTTAAGTGACATTGTTCACCTGAGATGACAGATTAATGACTGCTGAAATCATTCACTGATTGTCCAGATTTGCTGGACTAGTTGGTCCACAGCCAATACAGCATATGGACAATGATATATAACTTGCAAGCTGAGCTGGCCAGTACAACTGTAAGGTAATCTTGTATGCCTAGTTTCAACTTTCCCAATTCCATGCATGGACAGAGAGAAGGATTCATGTGCAGTGGGCTACCAATCTGTGTTAAAAGTAGTTCATTCTAGAGATGGAGCTTGTCTTTCAGGAAGGGCTGGATTCAGATGTAGCAGAGAGTAATCCCTAATGTTACTATTATTGGGTAATGTATTTAGTGAAGAAACAACAATGGATTATTTATCATGAACAACCCGCTTATAGTCTTCAAAATTTCTTCTAAAACATATTAAAAAATCTGATTCTTTTCAGTCAATTCATATTTTTGTCAATCTGGATTTGCAAGGTATATTTTCCTAATGTATTATGATCAGGTAATGTATTTGAAGAAGATGGTATTTTCTCATCTTAAAGAATTACCTGCCAACTTCAGAGCACAGTGTCACATCAGATGCAACTGCTGCATGTAAAAACTTGCTGACTCCACTTGGCGCAGGTGACGGTATGGGGCTTTCTGTGTAATTTGTTGTAACAAACAGTACAGCTCCCACTCCAATTATTAATATTACACCAAAACCAATGCACAAACAAGCACGATATCTGAAAATAAAAAATAAACAATCCAATTTTGTTGGAAAATTATAGGATATGACATAGTACAGATGTGACAAATGCCAGATGAAACATTCATAATTCTGGCCTCTAAAATCAGGAATACATTCTGCTTGATATTTGTGTTAGATGTCTTGTAGGATAAAGATAAGAACTAAAATTGCTGGAGATCAAACAAACATGATGGAAATTTTCCAACAAAACAATACTGCTGATAATTATTCCATTATTAATTTCATTACAAATCTGATACTCAATGAAACTTGTCCACTATATAAAATTTTGGCCTTTACAGCTTCATAATAATTCATCAAATGTATGAAGACAGTCCAATAAAGCATTTAAGAAGCAAATTAAACTATAACTAAAACAAAGGACTTTTCTGGCCCTGTTTTGGGGACAAACATGTTCTTCATTCCCTATGCCAAAAACTGTCCATTTTCCCCAATTTGAGTGAAAAGTTCCCAATCAAGACTTTTCTGAAACACTGTGTTCTTCACTATACTGACTTTGGGGGAGAAACGGCTATATACTGGGTATATCAAGGGATCTAAGAAGTCAACATCATCTAGACTACTGAATTATTTAAATATTCAACAATCTCTGGTTTATAAAATTTTCTGAACTTATAGTGTGTAAAATAAATTCAAAATTTCCCAATCTGACCATTTATTGTGAAAATGTTCACAATTCCAATGGACCTCAGGTCCTATTTTGAAAATGATAGGAAATCCATCAAAACATGAACACAAATTATATGACTGTGATCAAAATCATATGATTGATCATGATCCCAACATAAAACAAGCAAGGCTATTCAAAGGAATGGTGGAAACTTATCAAAGACATGGTAAAGTCTATGAAGAAATCTTGAGATTGTTTGGTTTGGTGGGTCTAATGCCATTTTTCAGGACATGATAGGCTATATATGGCGGCCAGTTTATCTGGTGGAGGAAGAACCTGGGAAATTCTCAGGAAGAACCACTGACCCATGGGAAGCTACTGGCAAGCTTTCTGACATAACCACGTTAGCCTAGCCCAAGACTCAAACCCACACAGAGGTGTCAGCAATCAGTAAAGGTGAGTGCCTTTTACCACTCAGCTGACCATGGCCCTTCCACCAATTGTAAATGGGGCTACAGTACAGAAGATGAAATGAAAGTTAAAATATTTAATAATTTCTTCATGAACAGTCTAGAATACAAATCAATAACTGTTGAATCAAACATATATCAACTGGATTATCCCCCACTTTCCTGCATTAATATCAGTGAAAACAACATATTAATCTGCTTAAATCAATCCAAGATGTGTTTCATTGCATCACAAGCCACTTCAAGGAATTGCAAGTTAGTAAAGCATCCACTGTGATTTATGTGGGCAGGGGGTGTAGGTGAAAGGGTTATCTAAAATCCATACAACATCACCGACTGTATCTATATTTTTTATTAATATGATCATAGTGCCAAGTCCGACTGATATAGTGATGGGATTTACAATCGCATCAATACACTGGTCACACATGCCTGAGTTCTTATAACAAGACCCTTTAATCTCCTCTGCAATATATCCAAGCATGTAGAAGTTTATCATCACCAATATAAGTATCATTGTACAAGAATATAATCAAAGAATAATAAATGAAAACTGGGATAAAAGTTATTGTGATTTTAACAATAAAAATTTTAATTGCTTTTATATTGCCCTTCTTTAATTTTGTGTGCAGGAAGAAGAAATTGCTATATTATAGTTTTATTTCTACATTTATTCCATTAGCTTCATTCCAGTTCAATGTGTTCCTGCTGCAGAATACTCTGACACAGAAATTACCACAATTATTCTAAGTTAGAAGCTGCTTTAAAATAGGTGCCATTCAAATCAAATGTAGGTACTTGTAATTTGTACCTTAAATAGGACACATATAGGTGCTCCCAAAGTGAAAATTTGGAATAACAAATATTTAAATTCTGAGCAACACTAACACTGAACAAAAAGTCTACAAACTGTTTTGCAAGTGTACAAATTTTATTGTAATTTTGTTACTCTTTTAAGTTCTTACAATAAAAAATAGTTAACATCTCAAAGGTAAGCCCCAAGTAGATACAATCAACCTCAAAACCAACATATTTGAATGTTGATGCCCGGAGCAACAATTATAAATTTATAACTGATGTCATACACAGAACACTATAAAATACTAGCAGAGGATGCGATAAGTTTCTTTTTCTCTGTCCTTGTCAGATGACTCTGAAAAAGACGGTGACTGTATAGCGTCTCATAGACAAATGAAAAAAGAAAATGGCCTTCGACTATCTAGCATCAGAGCCAAAGGTTTCCAACCAGAAGTGATCTTCGACCTTGCTATTGATGACCACAGTATGCCCATTGATCAATTCTAATTTACTCAAAATGAAAAAGTCATTAAAACATTTAAAAGGTGTCTTTATGCAAGATGAACTTGCATCGATGACTCCCTGGACATGGGAATCCTGCTCATCATCCTGGATCTGACAAAAAGACCTGGAGTGCTTTGGGTCACGTAAACTGCAATGCCCTCTTGTATTTTTACTGATATGGGCTTGCACTGCCACATGAAGTTATTGTTGTTACGTAGGCATTCCTGGGGTGCCTGCACTGGACAACTACTGTTTAATTCAACACTACTGTTACAAACTCGGATGGACAGCTCAATACATGGACATCCTGTTGAAGCACTGCATGCACTTGAGCATTCACCAAACACACAAGCATTATAGATTTTGTATTGTCACTTAGAAACTACACTTCAGAGTGTACTAAATGCATGTTAATATTTACAGATGTGAGAGGGCAGAGACCCAATGTGGAATAATCAGGTTTGCAACCAAAGCAAATCTGAGTTTACCAGCAGTGTTGTAACTGACACTGACCCATGCCAGCTTGTGATTTTTCAAGATCAAACCAGAAAACTTAAAACATCTATCATGGATATGAACAATATTGTTTTGAAGTCATCAGGAGTTGTCACAAAAATACCATCCAAAATCACTGCGAACCTAGGAATCAAAGATGCCAGCGTGTCAGTGGAATTTATCAAAAATTACATCAATATAATGGCAGAGCAAGTGATATCAGTCATATTCTCACAAATATGTGTAGTAAACATCATGGAGATATTATCAATCTGCAAAGGGATGGGAAAATCTGACATCTTAGCAAATGGTTGACTTATTTTCAGTGTAATGGAAAGGGATAACTGCCTCAAATCTTAAAGGTGCACAAATCTGGATCAATTATGTTCATCTTGTGTGGATAAAGAGATGTGTGGGGCACAATGACAATATTGGTAAACGATCTCCTGTGTACTATTTCATCACTCAAATATGCCATGAAAGATGCCCAGTTTCAAGCATTTTTCACATATACAGTACCAAAATCACTAGTCACTGAAGATGAAATTAAGTTTGAAGGACTCAATGTCTATAAAATGAGTAATTAATCATGTTTGACATCTGTATATAAGATTTATTATTACATATATGTTATGGATGGATTTGCTACCAGTAATGTCAGAACAGTTACTATAAATACTGAAATACACTGAAAAACCGAAATATACACAGAAATACACTTGTATTTACATGTTCTCGATGTATATATCAGTGTAAACAATAGGAATTATGATTTGTTTTTGTTTGAATAGTATTACAGAGCAAAATAAAATGTGATTGGAGTGATTCTGATATGAATTATTTCCTTTTTCCTCGTTAAAGCAACTCGTCAAACAGTCATACTTTATTATCAGGTATCAAACGGCTGATCATTCCAGAAGTGGTATGATAAGACCGGTAGTTCCGGAATGGAGGTAATCTCCGGAACGGACGGTGTAAGTCGATTTAATTCTTTAATTCATATTGTTTTAAGTCGTTTAATTCATGTTCTAATTGACTACACACACTTTTTATTGTCCTCCCTTTGATCTCACTTCTTATTCAAATTAAGAAAACAATCAGTTTTGAGTCACTTTAATGCAGCTTTGAAGTCGCTTAACTCATTTTTGATTCGACTGCTTTCATTCAACAAAAAAGACGGCACAAATAGACTCAAATCAAAATATTGATTTAAACCGTGGTAAGAGCATGTTGGCATGTAAGTCCTATTCCTGAAAGGACCTCATTTACCGCAAGAACCTATACACGCTCATTATTAAAACGATGTGTTAAATGATATGTAAAATGAATTAATAGACATTACAATTTCATTTGTTAAACAAAATTATGGATTGTAACTGATAACAAAACTTGGTGGATCCGTTTTGCATATGGGTAAATCCTTTTCGTGAAAAGGATACCATTCACTAAAAGGATATTTTTGGAAATACTTTATATACAAAAAAATATTAAATGTCATGTATAACAAATTACTACACAATATCATTTAATTCATGAAATATAAGTATCAATTGAAACTGAAAAACAGTCACAACAGTCGGTCAATAAATAATTTTTAATGCGCTTTTCGTAACTTTCGCAATATTTGTGTAATTTTTTGTAACTTTGTGTAACTTTCGTAACTTTTCACACTTTTCGCATTTTAGTCATACCATACAGATAAAAAAGATATCTTGATGAATGATATATTCTTTGTAAGAGCCTTGTAACTGGAAGTGATGATGAGAAGGCTCTAGTCAAAGGCATTACGGCAGTTCTGCCTGAAGCAGCATACGTTTTGTGCACACGCCATTTACAAGAGAATGTTAAGCATATATTGACAGATGACGCAGTTACTGTGACTGACCACAACACTATCTTGAAAGAAATTTTTGGAGAAGCCGGACTAGTTGACGCTCATGACAGTATTTGTTTTGACGACAAATGTGAAGCTTTAGAAAATCTTTGTGCTGGAATTTCAGACAAATTTCTTAATTACTTTCAGGAAAAACTAAAGACAAATATCAAACTAAAAGTCAACAAACCGTTAAAAATCTATCAGATAGACAGCATGTGTAAAAATAATAATTGTGAGTCTATGAACCACGTTCTTAACAGACAGTTGACTGGAAGACGAAAACGCTCATGGAATTTGTACAACTGATGCATGAATTAGTGACTGGACAATTTAGAAATCTGAAGAATGCTCTAGTACTGGCGAATTCCGACTTGCCAACAGTCACCAACAACTTCAGTCAACAACATCAGCATATAAAAATAAAAATGACAGAGCAACAACACACAAACTTTTACAAACACTTTAGATGCCACATTGACACAAACACAAAATATATAACATCTACGGACAGTCAGACAGCTGTTGCTGCACCAAGGACTAACGGACGAAAACCTGGACAAAGGAAACAAAACATCAATGTACGAACTGTGACAATTATTGCAAAAAAAAATCTAAACATGAACCAGAGATTTCGTCATAATGTGCTATATTTTATTGTTTTTGGTTATGTTTACTTTATCTTGTGTAACATGACTTGAAGTCCAATTTTCAGGAGGATCAGAATCTTGAACACTAATGGATTAATTAATTCATCTGTGTGCTCAAATTATTCATTCACTGAAATCTGATACCTTATGTATGTAATTAAATATAATTATTACATTTTGCCAAAAAAATTTTTCTTTGCAAAAATGCTTTCCTGAATTGTCTTTGTCAATCATCATATATCCTAGCTTGTTACAATCGCATTCTTCTCACTCTTGCACATACTATCTTGGATAATTTTGGTACTTTGCTACTTTTCACTTTCATTCTGTATATGTACTTCGATTTGACGTTTATCATACCTATCCAATCACGTAAAGAGTAAATAATTCATATAAATTTGAATCAAAGTTTATTTTGCCTTTTATTATTATTCAAACAAATACAAACGAAACAAAAGATTAATGTATGAGCTGTGATAAATACTGCTAAAAGATCCAAACCTGATCATTGAAAATACTTCTGCAGAGATTTTGTCATAAGCAGGCTGTGGTGTGTATAATGTGAATCAGGCAGATGATTGTTATCAGTTGGATTTATTGGAATATATCAATGAAAACAAAAATGGTTAACAGCAGACTTTCGACTTATTATTTATCATACAAACACTTATTATTTTCACAAAGAAGTCAACACTTTCCAAACAAAAGCCCTTTCTCATTAACCCTTTACCTCATAGAGTATATGGCTTTTTAGCCCTTCGATACGCATGTAGCAAAGTTACCCAGTGCAGTGCGCTATAAACAAAACACCTGTTACCTAGTCTACTCCATACACATAGGCCTGTTAAGCAGTGAAGTGTATGTTACGTTTAACAGCAATTTTAACCATTTTACATTTTTGGTACACATATATTATGTGTGGAAAGATTTAAGAGTAAAATCTGATCATTATAGCTGTATAATTATTTTTCACAGAAGAATTTTTTTATGTGCTTTAAAATCTTTGAGAAAACTCGTTCACCGTTAAGTCAGTGAAGCCGCGTGACCAACCGTAGCTGCCATTTCTCATACTCGAAATTTACAAGTTCTTTGTCTGCATCTACATCACTAAATCAGCTGAATCTGATAATTTATAAAAACTAATGGCTTCCTATATCATTATCAGGGCCTTTACCTAAGTTATTGAAGCTTTCATAGTTGTGATTCTAATCGTGAAAACTTGAGTAAGTACTGAACGAAATCCGCAACCTCCATTTTGGAGAGTGGAGAATACGACCCAGTTACTTTAAATAGCAGAATCTGACCAGAGCATAAACAGCGACCACGTAATGGTCATTCACACCAATGAATGTCATGTCTAATAGGGGGTTTTCCCCGAAGGTCATCATCATCATCATCAGTCCTGTAGTCTGGTAGACCGTTGGGGCACCACACTAGACCGAACAATCAGCTTCCTCCATTCCTCTCGTTTTTCCGCCTTTCTCACTGAGTCACTCAATGTCAAGCCTGTCCACTCTCAAATGTTGTCTTCCCACCTCTTTCTCTGCCTGCCTCTCTTTCTTCTTCCTTATACAGTGCCTTGCAGGATTGTCTTGGCAAGTCCTGATGATCGTAAGACATGCCCATACCACTGCAGTTTACGTTTTTTCACTGTGCTCAGGAGGTCTTCATGAGGCACAATAGCTTGTCTGATCCTTTGCTGTATTTCTTCATTGGTGACACGGTCTTTGTATGAGACGCCAAGGATCTTTCAGAAGCATCTGATCTCTGTGGCTTGTATCCTTTTCTCTAAGTCAGCTCTTATGGTCCATGATTCACAGGCGTAGAGAAATATGGAGATAACCAGTGAGTGCATCAGTCTGACCTTTGAACTGAGTGCGATGTTCTTGTCGTTCCAGATGGGCTTCAGTTTTGTCAGCACTGCTGTTGTCTGTGCAATCCTGGAGAGTACTTCAGGCTTTGATCCTTCATCTGTTACAATTCCCCCCAAATACTTGAAGCTGTGGACTGTTTCTAGCTTCGTACCTTGGACCCTGATGTCAGTACTGATGCCCTTGGTGTTGTTGGTCATCAGTTTGGTCTTCTCTGCAGATTTCCATGCCGTAGGCTGTGGAGGTTTTGTCGAGGCTCTCTACTAAGCTAGCTATTTCTTGTTCATTTCCTGCTAGTCCATCAATTTTGTTGGCAAAACGTAAGTTGGTGACTGTTCTGCCTCCGATGCTGACTGTCCCTTCATGCTTTTCAAGCACGTCAGCCATGATTCTCTCCAGAAAGATGTTGAATAGTGTGAGAGAGAGCAGACAGCCTTGTCTGACTCCGACTGTCATTATGATGCAGTCCCCTATGCTGCCGTTGAAGTATACTGCACTAGTGGCCTTGTCATACAGGTGCTCTATTACTGTGATGAGGTTGGCATTGATGTTGTACAGTCTCATGGTCGTCCACAAGGCTGCATGCCATACCCTGTCAAATGCCTTCTTGAAATCCACGAAGACGTGATACAGATCTTGCTGGTGTTAGAGGTACTTCTCACACAATATCCTGAGGTTGAAGATCTGCTCTGTTGTGCTGCGCCCTGCTCTGCAACCTGCCTGCTCCTCGGCAATGATCTTTTCAGCCTGTGGCTTTAGTCTGTTTAGCAGCATCCTCAACATGACTTTGCTTGGATGGCTTATAAGACTGACTGTACGGTGGTTTTGACACTGTTGTAAATTGCCTTTCTTGGGGAGGGTGATGATCAGTAATTGTGTCCACAGCGATGGCCATTCTCCTGTTAGCCAGATCTTGTTACGTATGTTTGTGAGGGCGCTAATCATTGCTTCTGCCCCTGCTTGGACCAGTTCTGCTGGGATGTTGTCCACTCCTGCCGACTTCCTCTTTTTCAATGATTTCACTGCTGCTTCTACTTTATCCCATAGGATAGGGTGGTGGTTGTTGTTAGTTGCTGGAGGGACGTTCAGTACCTCTGGATCTATTATGGGTTGGTGGTTGTAAAGTTCTGCGCAGTACCATGTCCATCTTTTCAGAATGTCTTTTTCTTCTGTGAAGCAGTTTCTGGCTTTGTCCTGTAAGGAGGTAACTCGCCGTTGTTTTGTGCTTGTTAGACCTTTGACCAGCTGGTGCGCTTTCTTGCTGTTGTTCCTTTTCAAGTTTCCCTCAATGTCTTTGGACTGTTCTTCTATCCAGTTCTCTTTTGGTTTTTTCATGCTTTTCTTGACTTCCTGGCTGACTGCCTTATACTGCTCTGCCCCTTCTGTATCATTCTTCTTCAGCTCCCTCCTCTTGTCACACAGGTTCAGGACCTCAGCTGTGACCCAGGGCTTCTTGACTGGGCGATGTCTACCAAGGATCTCACTGGCTGTTTTGGTCATTGCTGTATTAAAGGTGGTGATCAACGTGTCCATGTCTGTATCGTCAGCGTCGAGGATGGTGAGTGGTGCAAATTTCCCACCAATCTTTGCTTGGAAGGCTTCTGCTACTTTTGGATCCTTCAGTTTCTCAAGATCGAACTTTATTCTTATTTGGTTATCTTTCTTGACCTTCTTTAAATGTAGCCTGAAGGTCATCATCACCAGATCATGGTCACTTCCAATGTCCGCTCCGGGAAAGCTTCGAGTCTTGGCGATGTTTACACTTGACTGTATGCGCCTCTTTACCATGATGTAGTCGATTTGACTGTGATGGCCTTCGCTTGGACTGTGCCATGTCCATCTTCTGGATACTTTGTGCTGGCTGAAGGTGTTTGCCAGCATAAGGTCGTTGTAACTAGCGAATTCCAGGAGCCTCAGGCCTCTCTCGTTTGTCTGTGCATTGCAGCAATGCCCACATTTTCCTTTCCAGTTCATGCAAGCCTCCTCGCCTATCTTGGTATTCCAATCACCTTGTACAACCAGAATGTCTTTCTTCGGTGTTTTATCCACAACTTCTTGCAGCTGGTCATAGAAGTCTTCCACATCTGCGTCATCATAGTCTGATGTTGGGGCGTATGCCTGTATGATGGTGATGTTGAATGGAGTTGCCCTGAGGCGGATGGTGATGAGCTGGCTGGAGACTGGCCGACAGCCCATGACAGTACTCACGCTGCCCTTGTGGACAAGGAACCCAACTCCCTGCTCATGTTTTGTCCTCTCTGCCACTGAAGTACAGTTTGTGGCCTTCCAAAGTAGTTGTTTCTCCAATATATTCTTCCATCTTACCTCCCAGAGTCCTAGGATGTTCCGGCGGTATCTGTTCATTTCATATGTAAGCTCCTCTAGCTTTCCTGCTGCTCTCAGTATTCTTACATTCCAGGTGCCAATGGTGATGTTGTTCCTGACATGAATCTTGCTGCTCTGAGCACCTGTCGCATACTTTCCACCTCCGCCCTGGTGAATGACGGAAGGCGCGGCCCTTGTTGACCCAGGCGCCGACCGAGTCGGTAAGGGATGAGTAGTGATTGTCATTTTTCATGTGGTGTGTCTAGGGCAGCTGACGCCTGGTGGAGCCCAACCCTCTCCAGGCCTGACCGCAGCCGATTTCCTCCAACTAGGTGGCTCGCCTTGGTCATGAACATGTAGCCATTGAGCTGTTGGCAGCCCTTCCACTTGGCCGTTGACTTCGTCTCAGAAGTTCTTCCACCCAGTGATGCCATGTTAACATCACACTATTTATCCATAGCTGGAAGACTCATGGGGGTGGGAGCATCTACCTTCCCGTGCAAGTCTGGAGGACTTGCCCACTGCCCACTGTCACTCTCCGAAGGTGGAGCTACGAAAACCCGCTCAAAATGGCTGCTGTTTACAGCAGACGTTGAAAGGCGCTACCATGAGAATGGTGTAGAGGCGTCAAAAGGCACTTACATGCGAATTGGGTAGAGGCGTTCAAAGGCGCTTCCTTGCGAATGGAGTAGAGGCATCCAAAGGCGTTTGCAAGAGGCAAAGGGTTAAAATGCAACTTGTCTGCATCAGCCTTTTGGGAACAGAACATTCGGTCTAATAAATTCAACGTTCAACTTTAAAACCAGTTTACTTATTTTCGTGTCTTAGGGCATTAAATGAACTCATCAATTCCAAATCCTTTATGAATATTGCCCGCTCACATACTTCCAAGAAGAATTCTTGACACCTTTACAATCAACTGTCATATTAACAAAAGTAGCATATAAGTATGTTTCAATATTGCCAAATATTGGGAAACCTTTAAAACAACAATTAAATGCTATTTATTTATCAAAAATTGTATCATTAAAAGTTAAAGTACATATATAATGTTATGTCGGAGAGTACTTTTGATTCTTTTTATTTTCATTCTGTGCATGTATTACTACAATTCTCAGTTGATCGTTTCTGTTAAAATCAAGTATGACCTAGTGACGCCATTGCATGAATTTAGCTGTAATGACGAAAAAAGTAAATAATTCGTATCAGAATCACTCCAATCATATTTTATTTTGCTCTGTGATACTATTCAAACAAAAACAAATCATAATTCCTGTCTGTACACCGATATATACACCGAGAACATGTAAATACAAGTGTATTTCGGTTTTTCAGTGTATTTCAGTGTTTATAGTAACCCATGTCAGAAGAAGAAAAAAAAGTGGTGACCTACTTTATTGAAAGACAATCATGCATATGATTCAAAATATCAGGCCTTTTCTCTGAAAAAATTCGAGTCACATGATTTCAGCTTTTATTCATTATGCAAGTAAATTTATTATTATCCATTAGTTACAAATCAAAACATAATCCTACCCATTTAATCAAAAACATGGGCGTCTGCATGAATGGGGGGGGGACAACTCTATCGGACATGCTACACAATTAATTTTTTTAAGGGGGGGGGTGTAGTCCTACAACGCAAGTCCTCGACCCTGATATTTATGTTTTGGGTGTCGACGGCTTACACGGTCGAGGGCTTACATTGTTGGACTGGGGGGTGGGGTGGAACTGCCGCTATCTCGTTGACGACCATGGTCACACAATTGTCACAAGTTTCGTTTCATCGACATTTAAACTTAATCAGAGAGAATTATTATACCCATCAAACCCGGCGTAATATGTGTTGTCATTTGGAAAGGAGTGTACTTGTTGGTCTAGACGCCAACCCTACTGTAATACCCATGTTCTTTGAGTCGACGTCTTACTGACAAAATGTTGAGACTGTATAGAGAAAATAATTGTAACCGACTAACAATTTTCATTTGTTAATCTAGCCAGTATACAAAATCTTTTAACCCTCGGAAGTAACTACCTTGCACGTGCTCTTTTCTTTCTCACCAATCTGTCAATATCATCATCACCATAGCTGCCGAATGTTGCAACTGAAATTTCCTCATCCGTCAGCAACCTCTGTCTGGCCTCTCTGTCAGTCATTTTTCTTTCGCCTATGTACCGATCAATGACGTATTCCTCAGTGCTGGAATTTAAACCAGCGTGAGTGGTATGTTTGTTGGGTCATGGACCGATGGGTGACACGAATGCTAACTTCTTTAATTTCCGGTGGGTTTTTTAAATATTTTTTATAGTGACGATGATGAAGTTATACCATTTTATTCTGACACTTCAAATTATTCCTCGTGACGAACCAAGTCAGAAACACGATGTAACAATCAACTAGACTCAAGCCCAATCTTTTGCAATCAAGCGTGACATTAAAAAATAACATGCATTTAAAGTGTTGGTATAAAGCAATTTGATATACCAATACTATTGGTATATCAAATTGTGATCCGCCCATGGCATAATAATACGCATATATAAACAGTCTCGCGACCGTCTGCAGTTGATCCTAGATCAATGATCAATTTGCACACATTAGTCACCAGTGACGTATGAAAAATAACGATGAAAAGTATTAATAATCCCCGTTTTCTAAATTAATTTAATATGGTACACATTTTCACCACAATCCTTTCTGCTTTCTGTTCTCCCCTCTCCTCTCATGCATAACGGACAAACTGCGCAGAAATGTGGAATGAGAGAGAAAAAGAAATTTGGGCTGGATTAAAACCTTGAGATAGAAATTACACCAAGTAACCTACAAGAATATGGTTCGTCGTAACGATACGTGTGCACTTTCCTTGGGATTTATCTACAGTGTTTATCAATGATACAATGTTGCAAACCAGTAAATTCCTCGGTTATGTGGTACACATACAGTGATATATTTAATGTTATGTTTTGTTTGGGGGTTTTTTTGTTTTTTCTTAAACGTACCATAATGTTCTAAAAAATCGATTATTATTATTTAAATATGAAAATGTCCAAAGGCCTCTCTCGATCGACCATAGTAGCAAGGGAGAGAGAGACAGAGACAGAGAGAGAGTTTTAAAGTCAAACCGACCAGAGAGAGAGAGAGAGAGAGTTTATGGTCGATTGTACTGTTGCTAGGGTAACATGGTCATATTCCGACCGGTAGGGTAATTCCGACCATGGATGTACGTTCTGCTATTTACAACGAAGATATGCAATTTACTTGCTGTGTTCTTTCTTTTTATTTATGCATATGCGTAACATGGTCATGTTCCGACCAGTAGGGTAATTCCGACCATGGATGTACGTCCTACTATTTACAACAAAGATATGCAAATTACTTGCTGTGTTTGTTTTTATTTGTGCATATGCGTATGAAAATGAGTAAAGATGTTTCCAGGAGACGAGGGCATCGCGTGACAAAATGACGTAATCGCCTCCGTATGCTCTCCTCCACGCGAGTTCACAAGAGGCATTCGTACATTTTTTTTTTATTCAGGACCCTAGTCAAGCAACAATCATTCAAGATTTGTATAGCTTTCAATAACATAATAATTATGCTATCGTAGCTTTAAAATAATGCTTTGTCTCACTAAAAAAGTAAACATTGCACCAGTTTTATGACAAATAACTATAGTATGCAATGTTCTGTATAGTGGTCGGATTTACCCCAGGTTATATTTCATAAGAGGACAATTCAGACCAAAAACACAAGCTTAAAGAAAATGTAGATTTATGATTAGTTTGTATTGAACTTTGAAGAAAAAAAAAAAGAAAAAAAAAACCAGGAATAAATACGTAATTAAAAATAAATAAATAAAAACTTAAAGGTATAAATCTAAATAAAAATACATGGTAATTCTCTCCACAGTTATCTCTATAACAACATCCACAATTATCTATGTAGCAATATCGCTTTCTATCTGCTATATATCTATCTGAAAATAAAATAAAAACAATTAAAAGCTTTTAATTTTGTCAAGATAAACAAAATCTTTGTATTTTACAGATGAAACTTGTATATGTACGGTCCATATATGGTGGTCGGAATTACACATATCATAGGTCGGAATAAGCCACATCATGGTCGGATTTACCCCTGTGTATATAGTCATAATAAAATCATTTTTTCAGTAAGAAGAACTCAAATCATATGCTTTTTGAATAATGAAACTTGTTGCAAGAAGACCGATTGACTGCTTCCCGTATCATAGTTAGGCTCACAGTAGTCGGCTTAAGTCACGAAGTTGTCGATCTCATATCAATGCTCTCAGTGGTCGGAATATGACAAGATTACCCTAAAGCAGAATAATGGCTTAGATCAACTGTAAATATATTAAAATATTTTAATTACCTCTTGTTGGTTCGTCAGTTGGCTTAGTTTCTATTCCACATTAATTTCCATGCGCCGGTATGTGAAAGGCGTAGCTATCCAAGTGTTGCTAGTGCTCTACTTTTATCATTAAACCCATCTTTCATGTTTAAATCATTAGTGTATGTTATATTGATTTAATCAATGAGGAGAAAAATAGAAACCAAGAAAAGAAAACAATCAACTTATCAATATGCAGTGGTGATTGTAAATAGCCACTAAAGTCATAGAACTACATTTTGTAGCGGACACACTCGGGGATGTGAGGAGTTCATTCACTAGGTCAATACACGGCTGCCTGTAGTAAATCTGAACTCCGTTCAAAGGGCAAATATATGTATTTGTATGTGATATAAATAAAATATATGTACAGTATGTACGCTGTATCAATGATATACCACTCGTTGTATACATTTTTCATTAAAAGGAAACTCAGCAAGCTTCGTTTCCTTTTAATGAAAAATTTATACATCTCGTGGTATATCATTGATACAGCGTACATACTATACATATATTCTATATATATATATATATATATATATATATATATATATATATATAGTCTGCTTGACACAGTTGTCTCCCTGTGATCAGTAGTCCTATAGGGGGAGGTGTACACAACTGCAAAATGGCAAATTGTACAATTGCTGTTGATCAAATCGAGAATTTAAATACAAATAAAACGAATGCACGACAACCAAAAATTTCAGTTAAGCAGTCCACTGATTTTGTAAATTTTAGGTTTGTTTCAAATGATTTTTGAAAGCTTAAAATAGATAAATAATTATAATAATAAATAAAATGGCTTAAAATTCAGATAAATAACTTATTTTTAGTCACGGGTACAGTAGTCACGATACAAACGAGTTTATGGGCTATATAAATTGTAAGGAATTAATTTTTGTTATTGCCATTCTAGTAAAAGGTCGATTTTACACTCACATTGATATGACATAATGATATTTTATAAGAACTTACCTTTTTATTAACAAACTATATATGAAATTGTTTAACATTATTTTTGAAATACCGTAATAATCATCATTTAATATAATTTCATCATTTAAGTATGTGCATATCAATTAAAACGCGCACACACACACATACGCGAATTGCTATACTTATGAACCATCTGAACTGGGACCGGGTTATGGACGTGTACATAAATAAACACTGAAATAGCAAATACACGCTTTACAAGGTAAATATTTACTCTAATGCACTGCTGCTTTTTGTATCCAAATATTACACACACACACACACACACACACACACACACACACACACGTGTATGATCCAGAGCAGGGAATATGTAAGCTCTGCATGATATAATTAAGGTGCAATTAAATCGACATGTCCATGTCCAACAACGGGTATAAGGGACGGATCAGTGAGGGAAGCATGGTTTCCGCTCCCCCACCCACGCTAAGAAAAACGCACATACATACAAACGTACAGTCACCTGTCGCTTGAAATTTTACCATCGTTTATTCTCGCGCACATTTATCCGGCCCTGTGTATACTGAAAAACTTGGGTAAAATTAAATGTCTCGATCAGGACGAACATGAAAACTGAATATATATATATATATATATATATATATATATATATATATATATATATATATATATATATATATATATAGTGTGTGTGTGTGTGTGTGTGTGTGTGTGTGTGTGTAATACAGATTATATGGTGAAAAACGGTCCTATCAAATCAAAGGCAAATCCAAAGTTAAATTTTGGAGTCAAGATGAAACGTTCACACCTTACAGAGAAGAAACCAAAAGAAGAAGCGCAGATACAATGACGACGACTTTAGATGTCGCCTGAGACGCTAACTGAAGTGATAGCCGAAGTGCATACCAATGATTTCGAAGATTACATGAGTCAGCCAAAGCCAACACCCTCTACCTCCACTACCACAAGACCAACAGAGTCAGGATCATCGAGAAAAGAGCGACGTTCAGTACCTCCCGAAGATTATTTTCACATTCGACAGGGGCACAAAAATGACTTTAACAGTCAAATTTAAAGAGTTAAAGTCTGAAGTGCCACCAGAGAAAGCAATAGGGTTTCATTACATATTTGTGGGGTTCATTGTTACAGAAACTGAAACGAAAATGCCAAGCTAAAGATGGCGACTCTCCATCAATCACGACAGTCCGAAGTCTCCAACCAAAATCGAGTTTAGTTCACCTGCAAAATTACTACCTTCCAAAGTCATCAACAAAATGCGATCATTCCCAATGACGATTTTAACAAGACCGATAGAAAAGCTACTCTTCCATGACTACATATTCACCTCCTCAAGGTACCGTGTGTGGCATTCTTGAAATGCAAAAGCTTCAAGACAGCTCTCTTTTTTCGAGGCTCAGATTTCCCTGACGGAAAATACATTCATGTGTATCATCAACAAGGACGTTTTGATGTCATTACCAGTATCACGCGATTTCTTGGATACATTTAATGTTGCGAGAAATGTGACCGAGGATTTCACAGTTTGGAGCAGCACAATCATTTCAGAGATAGATGTTGTAGTTGTTTAGCGTCCAAGCCATGCATTCGTCAGGGAGGAGAAAAAAACGAAATCATTGCTCCTCTTGCAAGCTAACATTTGTAAATCAATCCTACGAATAACATCGTATGCAGCAAGTTAACATGGGCGCCAGCACATAGGGGTAATGCGGAGTGTGTGGGGTCGGGTCACCCCGGATTTCACCTCTAAACATGTTTTTGCCTACATCCATAAAACTTAATAGCTGGCGACTACATGTTTGTCACACACACACACACACACTCCAAAAATAACTCTGCGGGCGCCCTTGCAAGTTAACGACCGCAAAAGTACTTGCGAATTATTGAGATCGTGCTGGCGCCCTTGCAAGTTAACCACCGCAAAAGTACTTGCGAATTATTGAGATCGTGCTTTACTTGTGGAAATCTTATTTGAACACATAACTCAAAGGCTCATGTTCGTCCAGGAATGAAAAAATGAGTGTATTGTGATCAAATCGTGGACTTTGAACAACAAAAATATGAAAATGTACTCGAGTAAGCCTTAAAGGAACACCAGCAAATGAACGACAGAAACGAGTGGATTTTTGTTGTTTTGAAAGTACACAAGAGAATGCCATTCACATCCTCAGTCTTTGCGTACCTCACCGTGCTTGTGAGAAGTGTATACAATAGCATACATTTGTTTTACTGCCACAATCGCAGAAGATTCCAGGAGGACGTGAAAAAATCTTTTGAGGATGTCGTCTTCTTGGTGATTTTTGCCGAATTTAATTTAGTCCCTACCGATGACACTTGGAGCGAAGAGAACATCCAGCGTTACGGGAACTGCAACTGATATGCTATAGTCCTGGCTCACAATTTCTCAGGATTCGACGGACAATTTCTGTTGAAATATTATTCAAAGCAAGGTACCTAATGTCCCAGAATCACTGAATTGGCTCCATTACTTGTGTGGACGTGAAGACAAATGGATGCAGCGTGCTAGGAACGGTGGAGAAAAGAACATTGGAAGCCTTTCTGTGGATGGCTGAGGGTTAGAAAACCCCCAGACTGTCTACGAATTCCAGGGATGCTTATTTAACAGAAGCCCAGCTTGTTTTACTCAACGAAATACGGAAAGTCCTTTCTCAGAGTTTACCATGGAAGAGCTATACGGGCAAACATACCAACTACACTTGAGGTTAGAAAGACAAGGATATCAAGTGATAGAAATATGGGAGCACGATTATGATCGACTATTCAAAATCAATCCAGAATTGAGATGCATTGTCGAAAGTTACGACGTGATGATTCCACGTGACAGTTTGTTTAGAGGACGGATCAGAGAGACACGCTTGCTGTACGACGTGGACGAATATCAAAGAGAGCAAGTCAAGTCCATGTGTGTCTGTTCACTGTATCCTTATGTGTGCAAATATGATCAGTTCCCTATTGGGCACCCTGAAATGTTGACCCAATCGTGAACACATCAACGCGGAACACATTCGTCACTTCGAAGGTCTGATAAAATAAAAAGTCTTACTTCCAACCAACTTTTACCATCTTGTTGTACGTCATTGCGAAAGAAAACTGATGTTTACTTTACGTCGTACGTGTGCTGAAACAGGTAATCGAGACCAACCATGTTGATACAAGGAAGAAGAACACCCTTTGACAAGAACGTGGGTAAGTGTCGAATTGTTTCTTGCCCTGGAATGTAGATACCGCTTGTTGAACGTATACGAAATTTTTTACTTTCATACCACAGAACAATACAGAACGGATGACGACTCGAGTCCAGGGATTTGTTCCGGCTGCCCGACATCGACGTGGATCGTTTAGGCGGATGGACGGATGGGCACCCAGAAGACACTATTGTACGTTTTGATAGCGGGGGTAGCCTAAACAATTACGGATACCAATACCTAGACCGACAGGAAGAAATTTATACCAAGTGCAAAGTCAAAAAGGGCTGACACTCAACTATAGTTCCAGTCAATAGTTGACATCGATGTCTTGAAATAAGCTTTACAGTCCGGACAAAATCAAGACTTTGGCATGTGAAGATTGGGTGCATAGAAAACTGTAAGTTTACAAAACTACTATATCGTCAAATTAACGTTTAGAAAGTCTATCAAATTGTCTTTCAGAAACGAGTGTGACTTCCGGATCGTAACACTTTACAGTACAGATGCGCTGAGCGCCAGTAAAGAAAAGAAAAAAAAGTTCAGAGACAAATACAAATGCCGACCTAGAAGGATGATGAATAATGCAATACAGCAATCGAGAGAGGTGCCTAATGAGGACTGATTATGATTAAAATCTGATCTCCACTGTTCTACGTGAAGATCTGACATCGACCACTTAGGGGTCATGTTTTGGTGACCTTTGAATTAGCCAACGGAAATACAGCTTTCAGAACTCTGAAAGTGGATCAGATCGTTCGGCAAACATTGCTGCTCTTCCGCCATACTGTTCAGTCTTCCAAGCAAGAAGATGGAAGACTTCGTCTGGTCAGCTGATAAAATTAGCGATTATGGTACTACCAATGGTCACCCGAACATGACCCCTTAGCGGTCGCTGTCACATCTTCACGTAGGACAGAGAAAACCTGATTTTGATCAGATTGACTGAGGACTTCAAGTTCAATAATGAACTCGAGTTTGTTGCTGTGCCTCGCACCTAGAATGATGCCGTATCCAGTGACATCAGCGATGAATCACAACCTTTCTGCTCTTCTATCATCGAAAGTGACACTGTTCGTGTGCCTAACCGCTCCACTAGCGAAAACGATGCAGCACTACCTTTTTGCTTTACTGGTAAACGTGATGCCGTACCAATCTACCGATCTCATCCATGCACTCGCAAACCGTTATGGATACCACTATCTCATCGAGAAATATAAATCAAAGAAGAATATGCATTTCCAGTGGCCCTGCCTGGCTACTGCGACTTTGAAGGTCGACTCAAGACTTTCAAACAATGACCCAAAGATGCAGATGGAACACCCAGTAACAATTCCATAGCAAGAGCTGGATTTGTCTACCCGGGACGAGGACACCAAGCATCGTGTTTCGGTTGTGGTGTGAAGAATGGAATGGAAGTATAAAGATTCAGCTGGAAAATGACAGATGGTCTCCATGGGGTCCCCACCTTCCTTTGGTGGATACTTTACAAGAGAACATTCATAGTTTGCCTCCTGAGCTAAGAAAACATGTTTACAAAGACCTCGTACAGATTCAAGCGAAACGCAAAGAATATTACATCGTTAACGACATATTTTTGAATCATTGGTGCTATAAAGAGGGTTGACTACTTTGAAAGTGTTCAAATAGTCAGACACTGAGCAAGTACCTGCGAGGCAGACTAATTTCATGCCACGACTTCTACTTTCAAGGTTGAATAGTACAAAAAATTCTTCAAGAGGATTACAAAAATTGTTTATAAGAAGTGTCGCCTAAAGACGAGACTCATTTAAAGCATGTGGTGTGCGTGTTAGTGACTAAAAATGTATATTCCACTCATTACCAGCAGATACACCATGTGAAAAAAATTACTATTTCCTCCAAAAGAATTACATTCCTGTGAATGACTAACTTTGAAGAGCATATTCAGAATCTGCCTTTGGAGCTGTGAGAACGCATTTCCTGAGAGTTTATCAAGAGACAAGTGAAACGAAAAATCTTAAAATCATCTCATGTGTGTGTGTGTGTGTGTGTGTGTGTGTGTGTGTGTGTGTGTGTGTGACTACCTTTCTCGGATTTCGTTTACCAGCAAATTCAATGTGGACCAAAATGAAATGTACATGTAGCAAAGACATGACTACCGATACTTTATCAGTGCACGAAAGATAAATTGTATTGAAAGTCTTGTGAATAGTGATGAAGACAAGCTGTGTAGACATTCTTCGAACTTTATCCACGCCACATACTTACCAAGAAGTGTGTATAGTAAGTTGGTTACACCAAAAAATTTACGGCTGGAATGATGTACGTGACTGGAAAAGTGTGGCTTCGATAAGTGGATACAAGAAGTTGATCATTATGCCAAAGACATTGTGTGTTACTAATCCAAGAAAAGAAGTTGGCTTAGATTCACTGAAAGAAAAAAATCAGAAGTGAAAATGAAATTACAGAATAAAAAACCCATCACAGATGAAGAAATACTACAAGCCCAAAAGAATGAGTAAGAAATGACATTCCCAGGGAAATTAGAGACAAAGAATTTCGCAGACTAGAAAAACACGAAAGCGTTTACATAGATTTTGTTTGATACAGATAGATCGAGAATGTTGTACACTTACCTGTTTATATGCAGCTTTGGTCATTTTAATTTGTGCCACATTGATGTACGGAGTCATTTATGGCTTTATGCATTTTCGTGTTTTAATTATTGAAATATAATTATGCTTTTATTGTTCCACTTCTTGAAAAACACTAGACGTGTATCAAATGTTTAAAACGCCTTAAGTCGTTGATGGTAATTTTGGAGTTCTCAGTACTATGGTTATGACTGCATCCTTCTCAAAGTAATTGAAGAAAGGTTAGATCATCGAAGTTTGGAGGCATTGTTTCTTCGACATCCATTTAACATGTTGATAGCTGGACCAAATGGTTCAGGCAAAAGCGAATTTGTCAAACGTGTGACCGAACACATATCAAACTTGCTTAATCATCTACCACAACGTATCGTGTAGTATGACAAAGAGTGGCAATCGGCTTGCACATTACTCCAAGAAAGTCTGTGGGGATCCATTTAGTTTGCAGAAGGCATTCATCGCGAGGACGATAGGGTCAAGTCAGACGTTCGTCAAACACATCTTGTCATCAAAGGACATCACCGTAACGACAGTATCATCTACACTACTCAAAATTTATTTCAACAGAGTAAAGAATGTCGCATCATCAGTCTCAATTCCCATTATATGGTATTGTTTAAAGTTCAGAAATAAATCACAAGTACAGGTGTTAGCCAAAGGGTTAGGAACACCTTGCCTGACTCATGCGTATGACGATGCCACTAAAGCACCTCATGCGTATTTGCTTATCGCTTAAAACCAACCATTTACGATTATTTGAGATTTCGTACCAATTTGTTTCACAATTGGTGCCAAGAAGGAGGTCCTGTCATTAACACATACCTGTTAACGTCTGTCTGAAAAATAAACTGTAAACACATCATTCTCTTCTCTTCTTTTAACAGTATTCAATATGACATCCTTTCAATCAGATCCTCCTGCCAAATTGATACATGCATTGTATGCCATCAGTCGCGAAAACAAATGCACAAGTACAAGCGAGACTCAAAGAAGTATTACGATGGGTTACTTTAACAGCACGTCAATCACTACATAACCCATCAAACCAAAAACCTTTTTAAAAACATAAAGTAGCATTGTCAAAACTGACTGATCCAAGAATCAATACTCAAACCAAAAAAGAAATCGTTTTGAAACCTGGTGAAAGTGGCCCTTTAGATGGTGTCATTTATTCGTTCCCTTTCAAAACAGGATTCCAATGCTGAAGCTAAAATGAAAAAGTCCCCCAAAAGACGTCAGCAGACACGAAAGAATAGTGATAGAATCGCAAGTTCACACAAGATAAAGGAAATCTCCAAGGAAAAAAATACCCAAGACAAAACATCTCCTGTCAGAATGAGAGGTACTGCCGATAAGACGCGCACGCGCCGCTCGGTGACAGTGTCTTCTCTTGCTACTTCGACTTCTTTTTCGTCGTTCATGATAATGCATGTCTACTACTTCGACTTCTTTTTCGTCCATGATAATGCATGTCTCAACATGATTAAACATCCAGATTTCCTAATTTCATGAAAACCCATTTCGAAAGGAACTACTCCTTCTCTTGCGGCGAAGACGTCTTCTTGTTTTACTGCTTTAGTGACTACTGCTGCGGCTAAGAAAAGTGGTCTCACCTAAGATAAAAGTACAAGACAGAACAGGTGTCTCGTAGTTCTGTGCACTTAATGTCAGTGCTTTGTATGTGTTCCTTTACCGTATACACGAAGCTCATTGGGAAGCAGTGTTGTTCTTCGCAGCTCGTCAATATCAGCTAACGTCAAACACTTTCATCTTCGATATCCTGAACGAATCTAAATATCTATCATCAGTTAATCCTCGTTTGAGTGCCTATACCATGAAAGTTCCTGTAGGCTATTATTTTAAAGCTCAACATCTGGTCGAAACGATTGTAGCTATTCTTAGCGATCAGTTTGGCAGATCTTTGGAGAAAGATCGCAGAATTGTACTGATCGAGTCATATAACATTGTTGATCGTCTTAAAATGCATTTTTTTTTTTCTGAAAGCAGGATTGTGTCCATTACAGTTTATCCCAGTTTGTATTCTGGGTGGATACACTACTCTCTTTCCGATGAAAGACGTTAACAGCAACGATTGATACTACCTGCATTAGTAAAGGAAGGACTACATGTATTTGTACTCCTATATGGCCGAGCAGGGCCGTAGAGAGCGATCACGGGCCCTGGGGTAAGAAACACCCAGGCCTCTCCTAGTTCTTGTTCAAACAAAACTTTTCTTTTATAAAATTAAAGAGTGTTGTTCGGTCCGGGCACCCTTACGGGCCGGGGCCCCGAGGCCCCGGAGCCCCGGAGCCCCGGGGATATATCCCCGGTTGCCCCCCCCCCCTTGTCGACCCTGTGGCCGAGTACAACGTGGTTGGAAACACAGACGCTCCGTTACTCAGAGTCATTCCTTTCGAAGTGGGTTCTGGCATCGTAGCTTAATAGGGAGGTGGAAAACACGTATTACGTTCACAATGAATTTGTACATCCTCGGTATTTTCCTGTCAGTAAATCGTACTTTGAGAGTGTTAATATTAGTATAAATGGAGATCTTGAACAAAATATTCTATTATCAAAACAACAAGTCACGGTGAAACTACATTTTCGAAAACGATTATCTAATGCACTGAAAAACATGTATCCTGTGTATCAAGGAGTCGCTCGACAAAGAGGACATGGTTTAGAGATATGCTGAAATCCACTTTTCATATGTCTTAAAGACGATGGTGACTCGAGGATTGCATGCTTTATAAGATGCAGCTTTGACGCAAGAAAAAAAAAAGCCTCTATGAAAGCAGGAAAAATGTGTTGTCTCAAACTGGAAAAGACCTTTTGTGTCCACGACACATTCATATAAATTCGCTTCACACTTCTGGCAAGACTTTACTTTTTCCTCTACACCACAACAAGGACGTGGTAGAAAGAAACGCCGAAATCCCTTCAGATCTCAAAAACACATTCAAGAAAAGAATAAGAAAGGAAGAAAAACAGGAACAGTCAGAACATTGGTTACTAACTGGAAAATGATAGATGATGCACTTAGATACTTGCGAATGTCCCACGATGATGACGATGCAAGAATCCCAGTCGGTAGAATTTCCTCCATTGTCGTCTTTGACACCTTTTCCCACATAGAATTTGAAATCAATGGACAAATCAATGGCTGCATCGACCGAAATAACAGTCATTGGTACCTGAAAGTCGACGTTGTTAAAGTTGACAACACCAATCCAGACGCCGATGCCAGAGTAGCTTCCTTCAACAATTTGACGCATTCGTTGTTAAGCGATGTGGATTTGTACTTGAACAACAAACTGGTGAGCAGAAGCATGGACACGTACCCTTACTGAGGGAACCTTGAAAATCTCTTGACGTACTTAAAAGAAGCCAAGAACATTAATTTGGAGGCACCTGTGATATGGAAACACGATACTCTGAACAAGTTTAACGACACAGCATTGGTTGTTGATGATGATATAGACAATAATGTTGGAATCACCGTTGAAACAAAATCAAACATGGACGCAGTTTATAAATGCTGCATCTTTTGCATTGGACCATAAGGTTGCAAGACACAATATTTTGTTAAATGGAGTGAATGTACGCCTGAGACGGAACCGAAGTAGTACCGTGTTCCATTTGATGGCTAATGCTAACGAGAACAAAGCCACCACCAAAGAAGCGGGACATCACGTGCGCTGTATGGAGGTTTCACCTAAAGTGGAAAACGACATCAGTCAAACTTTGAACAGAATGACAGCCATCTATCCACTACGACGAGCTGAAGTGAAAACCTTCACAATTGCCTCTGGACTCCGACCTATGATCGATAATCATGTTTTCCAACGACAACTACCAAAACGTCAGCAATGCAGCCCTCAACGGATCCATCAAAATCCTTTCTCCTTCCAATACTTCAAAATGTCAAAGATAAAAGTCACTCGAGATGGCCAGTTGTTGTGTACCTGACCATTTGAATCTAATATTGTCCAGAAAAATTTACTCTAGATCCTACTTGACACTGCTTGAAGACTAAGGACGGTTAGGTACCAAAAATAGCCACAGTATTTCGTACTACGAGTATGCAGGAGGATATACTTTGTGGGGCTTTAATTTCAAAAGACAAAGGCAGCGATGAGGGACATTTCCACCCCTTAAAACCATGCCAACTTCGTATGGAACTTAAGTTTGTTATAGCTCGGGCCAGCACAGAGCGCGTCATCTTTTATGCAGAATTTGACAATACTCTGGAAATCAATAGTCTGAGAGTAGTAATCCTAGACTATTAGAAGCGAAGACGGAACATGAAATACCTATGGAAATAGGCAATTCATACATAAATAAATGAATCTGTATTCCCTTTGAATAAAATTACTATGAATTTTCAAAATCACATTGCTATAAAAATCCCACAGAAATGTCACTTACATAAATGACCTGCCGTCCACAAATAAACCACAGCTCTATGAAATCCAAGCTTCGTAAAATTGCACATGATTGAATTGAGTAAATATTATAATTTATTATGGGCAATGTTAGATTCAGAAGGTATCCGCGATTTACTGTCACTCCGTTATGTTTTGCCATAAAGTTATCAAATGTTTTCATTCATCCAGTTCTGTTAGTAGCTTGATAAATATGTTTGCACAATGTGCAGTGTGAGATCGCTTCTGTATCACGTGAGAGGAGTCCTATGTTAACAAAATGCAACATATGTGGAAAATGTGTTTTAACTTCGTTTTTTTTTTTTTTAGCATCAGCATACCATAGTAAAAGTATGCCATTAATGATATTTCTTGTTTACAAGTTTTGCCTCTCGTGATCTCTGGGTTTAATTTTTTTCAAGAACATCTAGTGATATTAACAGAAATTTACTGGTTAAAATTCCAAATAGCCATTGTTTCTTGTTTTTCTTTCTTTTTGTTGTTGTTGTTGTTGTTGTTGTTGTTGTTGTTGTTGTGTTTGTTTGTTTGGGGGTTTGGGGGTAATGGGTTTTTTTCAACCTTTTACTGTCCACTTTCAAGACAGATAGATGTATTGACAGCATGGTTAGCGGTCAAAGCATAGAATGTTTGTAGGTTTACATCCCCATCCAACGGAAGAGGCTAAGAAATGAGTTTCTTGTCCGACAGGCAGAAATAAATAAGACAAGAAAGCATTAGCACCGTAAAGACTCGAACTCGGGTTTCAGGATTCACTGTTTACCGTCCAACGAAATTAAATAAGAACAGCTATATTATCTATTTTCTATTTCTGTTTGTCTTTAATACATATATAAATAAAGGATACATTTTGCCTCCTTTACTTTCATATAAATGTCGACTATTGATCACATATCACATGTATATTTACAATGCCACATAATAAATTACTATTCAAGTTGGAAAACTATGGAATCACTGGGCCACTACATTGCTGGCTAGAGATATTCTTGACAAAGCGACACATGCAAGTTGTGGTAGATGGAGAATCATCTGAGGCAGTCACTGTCGACTCCGGTGTCCCTCAGGGAACTGTGCTGGGACCACTCCTTTTTGTTTGTCACATTAATGATCTTCCAGACTGTGTGATATCTCAGGTCAGGCTGTTTGCAGATGACTGTCTCCTTACAAAACAATTCAAAACCAAAGTGACCACCATACCCACCAGAATGATCTCACAGCCCTCGAAAATGGGCGACAGATTGGGTATGACTTTCAATGCCAATATAAATGCTATCTCATGAGTATCACTAGTAAATCAACAAAATCATCTCACTTCTACACCTTTGATAACCACAAACTACAAGAAGTCAGTGAAAACCCCTATTTTGGACCAGCATTGTGTGAGGATTTCAAGTGGTAATCACATATTATCAAATAGACCAAAGAAACAAACACTACATTAGCATTTCTAGAAAGAAACTTCAGACACTGTCCACAGACATGTAGACGAACTGCCTATCTAGCATTAGTCAGATCCGTGTGAGAATTTGGTTGTGTGTTCTGAGGTCCGCACTACACTAAGGATGCTGATAGAATCGAGAAAGTCCAACGCCATGCAGCAAAATTTGTATCTGGTGACTACCAAACAAGTGAAGCAGGATGCTTCACAAAATGTTAACTGACCTGCGTCTACCAACACTCCAAGAACGGCGATGTAGGATCCGTCTATAGTACAAGTCACACGGGTCATGTAGACGTTCAACACCGACTATTTCAGTAATGGATGTCATTTTTAGAATTTGATTCTACGTACCTTTAAGCGGCAAGTATTTACTTCATTTGGATTCGTATACATCCATATTCCTTTGCTTTCAAAGGTCATTATTTAGACGCCCCGAGAGGTGCATACGGCAAAATCAATGTTAAAGTACGTAGTCATTTTTGGACGAAATGAACCTAAAGTGTTATCCAGTACAATCCGTATTGAATGTCGCGCGCTGTGATGTCACAATGAAAGCTACTCATATTGATAAGCAAATTCGTCCTACCCTCGATTGTGACGATTCCACTCGACGCGCTCATATTTTGACCCAAGTTTAGTACATGGACACCATTGTAAAATTCTATAGCGATTGATAATTTTCGTCTGAAAGTTTCTTGATGGCAGTTAAGGTGCAGTACATTCAATAATCAGGATTGAATAGACTTTGGCTAAAGAAAATTAGTGTTAAAATTTAAAAGAACAATTTATATTAACTTTAAAATGAGTAAATGCGCATACATGACCCATGTGGCTTGTACAATAACATACCTTTATAAAGTAGTCGATGGTTAGTCCCGGCTGCCTCACCAAATATATTTTTAACACCCTAAAGACAAAAACGCCAAACTAAAGCCAGATCTTTTCCTTAACAATGAATAATGTTGAACAGAACAATTTAGAAATTCTTTCTTCGTAAAAAGCAATTGTGGACTGGGATCATCATAGTGACAGTGTTATGTACGCGCAAACAGTGAGGAGCGTCAAGACAGCTCTTGAACAATTTTAGTAACGTTTTAGTGGCTCTCTCGGTCGGTGCAATTTTTTACCTTAACGGGCCCTGCACTGAATATATTCAGATTCAGTTTCAGTTGTCGAGATTTGAGATGTGTTGGCTTCTGGTTTGTGTCATGGTACAACTGTAATAATAGATAGTAATTTTTCAACGAGGTCATTTTTTAGACCATAGTTGGTTCATTATACAAGTGGCTATATCCGGTCACTAGTATTCAGGAAAATTAAAAAATTAACATCGGCTGTTGAAAACTAAGCCTCGGCCATCTTTTCAACATGGGTAACTTTTCAATCTTACACCGTCCTGGATATTAATCAATGTGATAGAAAGGCTTAGAAACCTTCTTCTCTAGAAGCTTGGTTTGAAAATGGCAACCATAGACGTGGAAGATGAAAGCATCTTGACAGCGATATTTAAAGACTCTTTTCCTGGTAGAAGAGTATATTTTAATAACTTAAGAAATTTTGAATGACAAATATGAAGTTGTTTTGGTTTTGGTTAGGTTCATGCAAAATAATAATTAATGTTTGCCTATGATTAACGCTTAATTGACAGGTTCACTCTAAATCGACGTAGCTACAGAACACAGCTAAATCCACAAGGGCTCGTATTTTTGCTTACAGTTTGCCAATAAATAATATATATACTGTATCATAATATACATGATAAAACTTTAAATGTGATTCACAGAGGGGGAAATGCAGCTTTTATTCTTATTAAAAATATAGCCGAAAAATGACATCGAACACCACAAGAAATTCGCATTCTGACTTGTACAGTGTAACGTTAATGTAAAATGCAAATATTTAACTGATTTGTTATCATTTACTTCTTGCAGAATAGAAATTAATAGGTGATCAAAGTAAAATATTCAATATTTTCTCAATATCTTGTGTACTTAAAATATTGATATTAATAATGAGCAAACCTTTTAAATTCATGATTGATGTAAAGATATTATTAGGAAATATAAACTCTATCACAGCTGAAAAACTGGCTTTGTATTTCTGGAAATTACCAATTGGAACAAAAGTTTGAATTCTGTTTGAGGCAAGTGTAGGTGTTTAGCTGCTAACTTACTCTAAATACTCAGAAAAGTGTTAATGGTCAATCAGCTATCAAAATACATGCTTATCAGTGTGCTAGAGTTTGTTGATGCAATTGATCTCAACACCACTTGATGGCTGCATTTTGCTTTGAGCTAACCTGGTTAAGGCTAGGGAGCATCTCAATAACTAAGGTCACTAAGTGTACATGTAAAAAAAATCACAGGATGAAGTCGTTTTTACTTTTCCTAACAGAAAAAGGCAAAATTTACATTTTTTTGGCAGCTTCATCATCCATGTTAGTGTGACCCCTACATACCACTGGAATAAGATACTGCAGTATACTAGTAATACTGCACACCTCAACCACAGACATCGGTACCCTCGTTGTACAAAGAGTTTCAAATGGTGGAATTCTGCCAGTGGAAGTGCCTACTTTCAGCAGCAATATTATTATACCTTAAAACAAACTATGCAATATTCAGGCGTTTCCAGATATGAGCAAAAGATGCAAACAGAACATTTTCCTTGTCATCAAATTTAAATTAGAGTTTGCATCATTTTGATACACGTAATTCAGAAGAAACAAAACATTAAAACACATAATGTTAATTTTTACAGTTATAAGTGTTGTCCCTGAAAATACCATACTAAATCAAAACTTGTATGTGGAACCAGCAGTCATCAATATCATCAAAGAAGCAACCTAAAAGTTTCTGACTATTACAGTGTCAGTTCTTTCTATTGAATCAACATATTTGTCAGCCAAAGTCGTGAAATAATACTGTTTGTTATCTGTTGATTTTATCCTTAACTTTGACCAATTTTTTTTTTGTTTTCCTGCCAATGAAATTCAACATAAACAGCCATGTTGACAGTGTAACTTAATTCCAGCTGGACTTCTACTTCATTCAAAACTCAGCGTCAGGCAAGGTACATCAGTTAAAATTTTTAACAAGCTTTAAGAAAAAGGTTTCAGATTTTTCTGGGTTTTTAAAAAAAATTGTGTTGAGTACATATTTTGTAGATTAAGAGGATTAAATGCAATTCAGACACTTTGTCTTTCCTTTACTCATGTCAGAATGCACCAAAATCATAATAAAGCCAGCAAAGCAATATTTGGGTTTTCACCTCACATCATAATTTCATGCAAACTATGGGGCAAAAATAGACCTATATGGATATGGAAATCTGGGTTTTTGAAAAATTGTTTAGAGTTATTCCCCCATTGCTTAAGCAAAGCTAGTAATAGAATAGGTGATGGTCATGAATCCTGAATGTGTGTCATGCTGCCTGTGTACATGTGAATCATGTGATGCTCACACCTTTCCAGCACCAAGCAGTAGCTTTGGTCATTTGTCCAGAGGTATCAGCACATGTTAGGGATTGAGTAGCATGCAACTATCTTGAAAATCTTCTTATCACTAGTCCTGCCAAATGAATGGTCATATCAGTTTTTTTCTTCTTGTCATCATGTCTGCCATATATACTCACTTGTAATACATCAAGTCAAACTGCAGACAACAAAGATCCTGATCTGCTGTAGCATAATGCACCAGCAGATCAGGGTCTGTGTTGCTTGTTCTACTGATTATTCTAACAAACTGAGAGACCCAGATCTGCCTGCACATTTTGCCCCAGCCGATTTGGGCCTGTGCAGTTTACAGTTGGACTCATATTATAAGCAAGTATATATGGTAGTTGGTCTTAAATAAAAATGGTGGCAATCTTACATACAATGTGGTGTCCATTTATCTTCATTTCGCTACTTATCCAGAACAGATAGTCATATGGGTGTGGAATTTTCAGCAAAAGAGACCTATTGTGTCAGTTAATCATGAATGAAAATGGTGCCAATCTAACATGCATTATGTCTGCCATGGTGGCCATCTTAAGATCTTGTTATGCATGGTTTGCACATCTTTGAAAAACTTTAAATTTGAGGGCTTGCTGTGAAAAGTTCTTGAAGTTCAAAATATGGTTTTACTGGTGGAAGGTAATTGAATTTGAAGGAATACAAGATGTTAAAACGGAACAGAAAATATATGGCTTTTTCAATTAAGAAGTTTTCTTATTCAAAACAACTGAATAAATAAAGTCAGAGAACATGTCACCATTGGTTAACAATATAACATATGGGGAAGGTTAAATTTTTGCAAGCCAAAATACTCCTGAAAACTTTTGGAAGTTTTTCAGAACTGTTTGAAATATTCTTGAAATTATAGCTGTCAAAGGTTGTATGCATACTTTAATTCAGGGGTCTCAAACTCAAACCACCATGAGGGCCGCATGATGGCATTTTCGAAGGCCCAAGGGCCGCACCACCTTTGTTATCTGTCATGACACCGTGTGAAGCCAATCAGTTTGTGGGCCACAGGATAGGGCTTGGCGGGCCGCATGCGGCCTGTGGGCCACATGTTTCAGACCCCTGCTTTAATTGCTGTGATTCCTGAATTGATAGTCTTATTGACAGGAAGTTTTCACTTCTCAAGATGTCATGTTGGTTCTAAATGAAAATGGTGGCCCTTGGACATCCTCTATGGCCACTATGGAAACTAGTTTGAAAATCATTTTATCACTACTTCACTTGAGTCGGTTCATATATCAAAAGGTGGTTTTCATTACAAGAAAGTGTACGGTATCTGGTTGGTCCTTATTAAAAATGGTGCTGTGCAATGATGGCCATCTTTAAAATCTTATCTTTGCTATTCCTACTGAAGGGATAGCATATTGACATAGATTTTTCAATAAAACATTTTTCACTAGATTTAGATGGTTCTAAATAAAAATGATGCCAATGTGACCTGACAGATTTTTTTTAAAATCTTGTAACAGCTACTTCTCCTAAACAGAAGGTCATTCCAACATTTAAACAAAAATTTTCCTTGCAGCATATAAATATTTATATAGTAAAATGATGCTGATAAAATGTTAAAAATGAATGCTTTGATTGCCATCGTGAACATCTTTTTATGACTAATTCTCCTAAACATTGGTTTTGTTGACCTAAGATTTTCATTACAACACTATCAAAAGCATGTGCAAGCTGTTTTGGAATTTAAAATGATACATGTCATCATAGTGGCCATCATGAAAATCTATTTATTACTGTTCATCTTCCATGAATATTGGCATTGATATTGAGTATCCACTGAGATATTTATTGTATTATTTAACTAGTTCAGAATGAATATGGTGAATACTAGACCAGATTAATCTTGGAATCAGGTCAGTAAACTTGTCAGTACAGAGATTTAATTTTGTCCAGACTTTGTGGATGTATTTAGTTGTATTTATCACTCTAACACTGATTTTAAGGTCAAAAGTCAAATCAGGTTTATATTTTTACTAGCATGTGAGCATGATAATACAAACAAGTATGAGTCAGTTTTTTTCAAATTCAGTTTGTGGATATAACAGTTGAATACCTTGAACGAAATAGCTTTTTATTTAAAAATATTGTATTGTACATCTAACTAAACTTTGGTGAGGGGGTATATCTACAATGTAACCGATCTTTAACACAGTGGTTGGGGTCCATAGAACCCGACTGTGTTATAGACCTAACTGTGTTATAACCAATCAAGTCAGTGAGCTGAAGAAAATGATACATGTGCCTGGAAGTGGGGTAATAAAAGTATGTGCTTTTGATTAAATGAAGACAAACTAGTCTGAAGTACACTTGACAACTTATATTTGTATAGTACAATCCATAATCTGGTAAGTGCCCTGCATATATATGAAAAATCCATGAACTCAAGTATAGATCACGTTATAAAATTAATGTATCAGTCACATCCTATTAGAAACCACAAATAACAAATATATTAAAAAAATGGTAGTCCTTATTTGATCTTTATCCGATTGACACTAAACAGTTCACTATGATATTGTCACCTGTAGCGTGTGGTTATAGTTGTTTACATGCTACATATATATGTTCTTAAATTGGCCTAGATTTTGGTCAGCTGGAGACAGCTATCATCTTGCCGAGGCTACTTAGGAGATGAGGCTATTCATGAGGAAATGAAAACGTGAACAAATTAAAAAGTTTAACAAACATCTTTGAGAGATACCCCCTCTTCAGTTAACTTGATGACCAGATATCTGTTATTTTAAAAGACTGAAAATTTAATTTGTATTTATGCCACCATTGATTGTAATCATAAGGATAACCTTTTTTCCTGCAAGAAAGGAAACATTCATGGCACAATAAACATGTTCCACTTACTTTGGAAATGCAACAATCCATCAGATTCCTTTGCTCATATTTAAGTCTGGTGCTGACTTCCCTTGATGAAAGGTTCTTTGTTTTTGTTGAAGATTGTAGTTGGCTTTCTTTGATGAAGGGTGCATGTGTTAATAAAATCACCATTGTAGAACAGCTTTGGAGTACCAAACAATGCCCATTTCTTATTGCACCAGCAACATCAAATAATTGTTGAACATGGATTCAGACATTTGTTTTTCATTTACTTAGTATTTATACAGAAAAATCAATGCTTCAAAGGTAATCAGTTTTCTTTAAAGTTTCAACAAAACTATTTTTTTTCTGGGTAGATTTTAAAAAAAGGAATTAGCCATCATTTGGTTGATTGTACAGTTACTATTCCTGTCTTCAAATATTGGTTGATTGTATCTAGTCCTGATAGCATGACTATTAGAATGTATCACAGCATATATTACTCAGGCCAGGTGTCAGCATAAGTGGATTATGATATAACAATGCACTGGTTTGTCTGTATGAACAAAAAGAATTTGTTTATGTAACAATATATAGATTCCAGTGCATTTTATATCAAGTTTGCGGCTTCTTTCATGGTACCTCTGAATTTCTCTACTCCCCACCCAAGATACCAGTTTAAACAGCCAACAATGTCACACAAAAAAATCACCAGATGGTATATTTTGTCACCAATAAGGAAGAAAAAAGTTGCAATTTGTGACGACGGCTAAGTCCAGTGTAATCCCTGTATAATTTATTTACACATTATTTTTTGTACTTCTAAGAAAAATATATTTCTTCATGTATGAGAAAAATACAGTCTGTGAAATTTCAGGAGCCATGCCACAGTCATCTTATATTAAAATTAATACACAATCTCTTCACCAAAATGTTAATAAACTTTCTACACATTATTTTTCATACTTTTAAAAAAGAACATTCATTTCATTAGGAGAAAAATACATGTATTTGAAATTTCTGACATGTAATATTTTTGTTACCAAATTTAGTATATTGGAGTTTCAAATGTGATTTCTGTACACAACAGTTACAAAGAATAAAATTGCAAAAGATATTTACATGTCTTGAATTCCAGAAAAATTCTATTTTTGCAAGTAGAGCATTAGTCCCTTGGTGGGACTTCTGTTTTGATAATGCATCAGTGAAGCAGGTGATACAGTGAAACCTGTCTTGAAAGACCACTGCTATGTGAGACCACCTGTCTTGAGAGACCATATTCTCAATGCACAAATTTATTGATTATATAGCATTTTGACCTGTTATGAGAGACCACCTGCCATGAGAGACCATAATTTTTTGGCAGAAAGGGTGGTCCTTCAAGACAGGTTCTACTGTACAATGAATTATTCTGAATTTCCTGTTGATTCATTCTTAGCACAGACCTACAGAACACAGTAACAAGTCTCTTTCATGCAGTTTCACATTTGTCCTCCACTGATACTTTCCAAAGGTAACAGTGTTATTCATGTACAGTAGAACCTGTCTTGAAAGACCACCCTTTCTGCCAAAAAATTATGGTCTCTCATGGCAGGTGGTCTCTCATAACAGGTCAAAATGCTATATAATCAATAAATTTGTGCATATATATATGGTCTCTCAAGACAGGTGGTCTTACATAGCAGTGGTCTTTCAAGACAGGTTTCACTGTAGCATTACATAAGGAGAATCTATATGCAAAGTTTTGTGCATTTGCCCTTTTTTTAATCATATCGAAACCCGCAACATTTTTCAGGTTTATATAGCATGATTATCCCAAAGTGAAATTATAGTAAAGGGCTATATTTGTTAACCTCCCAGAATCTGTATTGGTAGGATATGTGGAACACCACATTGCATTCTTTGATTTTTCTTTACAGAGTCATGGAAGGAAAACCAGGACTTTGTACACTATCTGTCGGAGCTGAGCTCCTTTGGATTGGAAAAATTAGGTAAGAAATAATAATGATAATACTGTAATTATACAAACTTTGCAGTGGACAGTGTTGAGAACTTAAAAAACAAAGCATGCATAATAAAATAGAAGAAGAAAGCTAATAAGTAAATATACAAATAAGTATTTCTGTGGAAATGTGTGTTTAATATGTGGAAATTGATATATAAGATATAAAAATGGGGATTGGAATCAAATATTGACTAATCATGTATAAAAACAAATTTTTGTTCACTTATGATTACAGTAGAACCTGTCTTGAAAGACCACCCTTTCTGCCAAAAAATTATGGTCTCTCATGGCAGGTGGTCTCTCATAACAGGTCAAAATGCTATATAATCAATAAATTTGTGCATTGAGAATATGGTCTCTCAAGACAGGTGGTCTCACATAGCAGTGGTCTTTCAAGACAGGTTTCACTGTATCATATTATCTAATATCAACTTTATTTTCCATATCGGAGTTTCCTTTCCAAGGGGTGTTTTAAGAATTGTTTAGCCCACAGCCACCTAAAGAAACTTGATCTATTTAACCTTTTTTGGCAAAATTTGGGGTCTATTTCCATCTTTTCAGGGTGATGGTACCATGTAATTCTGAAATTTCCAGGGTTAAGTTTGTCAGACTACAAGTCACATCACACTCATCATCAGAAGTTGATACAGTGAAACCTGTCTTGAAAGACCACTGCTATGTGAGACCACCTGTCTTGAGAGACCATATATATATGCACAAATTTATTGATTATATAGCATTTTGACCTGTTATGAGAGACCACCTGCCATGAGAGACCATAATTTTTTGGCAGAAAGGGTGGTCTTTCAAGACAGGTTCTACTGTAGTACATATACTGGTGGAGATGATGGTCACATACCATATATACATGCTTACAAGTCGAGTCCAACTGCAAACTGCAAAGACCCAGATTTGCCATCACATAATGCACCAGCAGATCTGGTTCTGTGCAGTTGTTAGGGGTAAGGAATAGAACAAACAACATAGACCCTGATCTGCTGGTGCATTATGCTCTGGGAGATCATGATCTTGTCATTTTCAGTTTGAATTAACTTACAAGCGAGTATATACAGTAAGCTTATGAAGTTAGACATTGCCATCACTGCTGTCTTTCTTTCAGTATGTTAGTTCTTCAAAGAAAATTAAGTTTTCTTTCCTTTCCCACGTTTGATCTTCATTTCGCTTGCAATACACAATACATCTGATTATCAAATTAAGCTGAATACCATGTTGCAAACAAATTATGAGTACTGCTTCATAGCAATGCTTATGACTGCATTCATTACTAATCAAGGCATCTGCTTGAAACACCATCTAATGTTTCCACCTCAGAAATATTTTGATGGAGTGATACAGCGTAAAATTGGGAAATCAGCAGAAAATGGTCGATGATTTAATCCAGTGCTGAAGTAAACAATGTAGCATAGTACCCTACCGAGACTGTCATCATTACATGTACTCTCTGTAATTTATTACAGAATTTTTAAAATTAAATATAGATTGTTCTTTTAAAATTTGACACTAATTTTCTTTAACCAAAATCTATTCAGTCCTGATCATGGAATGCTCTGCACCTTAATTGCATCAAGAAACTTCCAGACAAAAGTTATCAATCTCTATCATCTTTTACAATGGTGGCCATATACTAAATTTGGGTCAAGAAAAGAGTATGTCGAGTGGAATCATCACAGTATAGGGTAGTACAAATTTGTTTCTCAATATGCATAGCTTTCAGTGTGACATCACAGCACATGACATTCAATCCAGATTGTACTTGATCACACCTTTAGGTTCATTTCATCCAAAAATGTCTACATACTTTATGGACGTCTCGGGGCGTCTTAATAATGACCTTCCAAAAGAATGTGGATGTATAAGAATCCAAATGAAGTGAATACTTGCCACTTAAGGGTATGTAGAATCAAATTCTAACAAATGCCACCTATTACTGAAATAGTGTTGAATGCATACATGACCTGTGTGACTTTAACTATAAATACACTAACACTTGAAAAGAGACACTTGTGAATGTTTTGGACAAGATGAAGTCACTCAGTCAATGAGTGGCCTCAGTGAACAGTGAGGTTATGCACTATGTCACTGTAGATGAATTCGAAAACAGTATATGGGTATGAAATGGTGTATACAGTAATATTTCCCATGTGTTTTTCTGTTCATTTTCAGAATTGTTCATGTTGGTTCCACTTGGCAGGCTTCTAGAACTAGCTGATTTTCACTTCTCTTCATGAGCATAGATATATATCCATTCTTAATGTTGCAATTTTAAATAATCCCAAAGTGTACCAGAACAGGTAGTTTTATGTAATGAAAGAAAAATTGCAGCATTGAAAACAGGTATTTATCTTTAGAAATTAGATGCCTCATTCTAATGTGAAATAACAAAGAGACCTAACAACACAGCTCAGCTTGTGTACACTAATTACACTGATACCACATCAAATGAGCATCATACACACCTCCAAAGACATCTTACTAAGTAGTAACGTTGGTGATTCACTTCTCTGCCAAACCACTTTTTTGTATGTATTGTAAAGAAACATGTTCATGTTTAGACAGAAGATGCTGATATGCTTTCAGTATGGATGACAAAAACAAAACAAAAACAGCTAGCAACCTTGACATAATTATTATCAGAACATATGCATTATTAGAGCCTAATGAATCCCATAGTCAGACATTTTGAACAAGTTTAATTCTTGATCGAGCTTGTTTGGGCAAGTCTGTTTCTGTTCATGTGATGAAGTTGTACAGATGCATATTTGTAACTCCTTCAGAGCTAGCATGTAAAACAAACTTTCTTTGAAATAAATCTGTTACTTTCACCCCTATAATATTTTAGTAAAAATGTGTAAAATGGTGAGGGCAAGTCTGTTTCTGTTCATGTGATGAAGTTGGGCAGATGCATATTTGTAACTCTTTCAGCGCTAGCATGTAAAACAATCTTTCTTTGAAATAAATCTGTTACTTTCATCCGTATATTATTTTAGTAAAAATGTGTAAAATGGTGAGGGCAAGTCTGTTTCTGTTCATGTGATGAAGTTGTACAGATGCATATTTGTAACTCCTTCAGAGCTAGCATGTAAAACAAACTTTCTTTGAAATAAATCTGTTACTTTCACCCCTATAATATTTTAGTAAAAATGTGTAAAATGGTGAGGGCAAGTCTGTTTCTGTTCATGTGATGAAGTTGGGCAGATGCATATTTGTAACTCTTTCAGAGCTAGCATGTAAAACAAACTTTCTTTGAAATAAATCTGTTACTTTCACCCCTATAATATTTTAGTAAAAATGTGTACTTTAAAAAATGATGATCAGCTGGACTATCTACAGCCACTGGTGGTCAAATGAGTACAATCATAGCTCTTGATTCACTGTATTACACTGGTGCTCCCAAGAGTAGAATCAGAGCTCATGATTCACAGTGTAATACACTGGTACTCTCAAGAGTAGAATCAAAGCTCATGATTCACAGTGTAATACACTAGTACTCACAAGAGTACAATCAAAGCTCATGATTCAGTGTAGTACACAGGTACTCACAAGAGTAGAATCAAAGCTCGCAATTCATAGTGCATTGACAGTTTTGTTGTGCACATCTCAGCCACCCTTGGTGGTAAAAATCAGAGCTCTGAACCACATAACAGTTTGTTGTGTACATTCAAAACCTCACATGTGATAAAAACCAAAGGTGGTGTTGGACAGGATAATTAAAGATCAGAACCACATACAGTTTGTCTTGTACGTCCAGACCTCGCATGGTAGTAAAGATCAAAGGTATGGTAGTCAAGCAAGTGAAAAGGTTATATACCTTATATAACACAGTAAAATTACAACATAATTTTGACTGTGATAATGCTGCCTTATCTGATAATAATTCCAATTATTATGAACTGACTGAGGTTTCTGCAGTGTGATTGGATACAAATGATCACATGATACTGATATGAAATTTTTTACACATTGATAAATTCTTTCAGTTACAAATAAGCTTCCTGTGTACTTCAGATCAAGCTTTGCCTATACCAACTTCTTACAACACAATAATGACAACAGAAGTTTACCCATCCCCAATACCTGATTTAAGATCAAAATCTGCAGCTCGAGATACACTCTCATTAGTTCAAACAAGGTAATTGCACAATCCTTCCTGCATCCCAGTACTCACCCCTGTAACTATCCAAAAATTATATGGTAGGCTTTATGAGTCACTCTTCATTAATAACTAACTACATTTTTTATTTGACATTGTTTCACCAGTTGTTATTGAAGGTCATGGTCATGTGGGGATCTCACTAAGAATGGACAGAATTTTGTTTTGAAATATTCAAATGGATAGAAAGCAAGAACAATGAGTGCTGAAACAGCAGGATGTAAGCTTAATGTTGAAAAAAGTAGTCTGGTAATAAAAAAAAATAGTCCAGTAATAAAAAAAAAGTAGTCTGGTAATAAAAAAAAGTAGTCCGGAAATAAAAAAAAAAAAATTAAAAAAAATCATACAGAATGACAAAAGGTCCTCAGATCACTTCTATGACCTGCTCTGGAACTCCAGTCTATGATACGGTACAAGAGTTGATGATGCTTGGCAAGAGATGGGGCTAGGTATTCTGGCACCGCTTGAAGAGGGCAACAAATAAAAACTACATACCTTAAATCGTGTTTTGTTGACAGAGTGTGCTGATTTGACAATAGAAAGGAGGAAAAATTTGGAATTATAAGGATTAAATTATCAGGGCTGCATGTTTATCAAAGTGTAAATTTATCCTGATAAATCACAAAGTTAAAGTCTTTTGAACTGTATTAGTTTTTGAGTGATAAGGTAAAATTTACACATCCATAAGTACCCAGCCATGATTATTTCATCCTCTAACATTATATTAAAGCCTGGAAACACTGTAGAGACTGAAGAAGATATTAAATGTTGCATGCGAACACAATAATGTCTTTGAAGGTTTGGAAAGTTAATACATTTATTAGAGAACCTTTTTTATGTCTTGGATCAACCGATAAGGATTGCAGATTTTTGAAAAATTTGGAGCTACTAGTATAAAAGACGAAATATCTGCATTACTGTTTTAAAATATGTATTCATTTCACATATTGCTACATGTATAAAAAGATACAGTTTATATATTTTCTATTCCAGTGGTTCCCAAGTCATGGGCCTTACAGTTATTCTGAGGGAGCCTAAAAGTGCAACTGTTAGTATGTGGGGGTTGCAGACAATTTTTTGAAGTTAAGAAGGGGTCCTCATACTCAAAAGGTTGGGAACCACTGATTGATTCTGTAATTGGGGAGTGGTCTCATCGCAAAAATTGTCAGGAGAGGTCTTAGTGTGTTTATAAATTCTTGCATAATCAATGCCAAGTAAGTAATGGTAGATAATTTTAAGCATAAGGACTGCCTCTTTCAAGCAACCGTCAGTTTAAAGAAACTGCAACATTTGGGTTGATATGCTCAGAGAAAACTTTGTTAAAGAACCACTTGTCTGGAGAGATTATGTTCTTGGTTTTCTTAGGTAATCTTTTAAGACAGGTTCCACTGTTGTTTAATTACAACTATTTCAGTGTTAATTTAACTTTTCAGCTGGAGAACCTGATCGTCTCATGGAAGAAAAAAGTCAGGTTTTGAAGGAAACACAGAACTTGGCTTTCCAACATTACAAGACCTTTATCCAGACTGCTGAGTGCTCTCGGGAAATATTTGAAGATGTAACCATAGTTTAAATTTTGTAATAATAATAAATCACTAAATTTTCATATTATTTACGTTTTCTCAATTAAGAGAGAAAATTAAATTTGTAAAAACAGTATAGTCATAAATGTATGCATTTTGAATTTAAAAAATTCAGAGTTTTATTTTGCGAACATGTTGAAAGAAAATTTCCAGTGCACAGAACAATCTTGAGATACTAAAGTATTTTACTTCTACTATTTTATCAGGGTTATTCAGATTAAGTGTAGTTGGTTTAAAGGCACCTTTTATTATAGGCTGGACTAAACAAAATTTTATTTTCACTGGTCTGTCTGATCATTATCACAATCTTGCTGTTGCTGCTACTCCTAAAGTACTTGAGGATTGCCATTAAACATCACAAAGTAATTCACACACTAATTCATCCCAAGATCTAGTTGGTCCTAAATGAAAATGGGTGCCACTTAGACATCTGATATGTTCACCATAGTGATCATCATGAAAATCTTACTAATGTCTTCAGCATGGGGCTTTTACAGAAAGACTTCTTATGATGTCTTTTTGGTCCAGATGATAATATTGCCAATTGGACACCATGGTGGTCATATTGAAAATCTTGTTATTCTACTCTTCCTGAATGGATGGTCATATTGATGTAAAGTTTTCACTACAAGACTGGTTATGATGTCTTGTTGGCCCGAAATAAAAATGGCACCAATCTGACCTCCGTTATGGCCAACATGGTAGCCATCTTGAAAATCTTGTTTTTGCTGTTCCTCAAAGGAAAGTCATACTGACATGAAATATTTCACCAGAAACTTCTTATGTTGGCAAGTTTTGTGTTAAATGAAAATGATGCCAGTGTGACATGCAAAATGGCCATCTTGAAAATCTTATCACTTCTACTCCAGAATTACTAGTATCAGTATGGGGTTTTCACCAAAATACTTATTGTCATCACATTTTGCCTAAAAGAAAATTGTGCCAATATGGCAGTATTTAAAATCTTGTTATTGCCCAAGAATATCAATGATGGTTTCAACACTCAGCAGTTAAAAATAGAAATTGTCTTATCCTGGATTCTTGAAAAATTCTTTTTGGCCAGTAGAGTGTCACACCCTTTGAAGAACTTTTGGTTTAGATCTGTTTTTTTAGATAATACAAAAATAGTAATAATACACTAAAAACAATTGAAAAAATAACAGTAAATTATGTCAGAAGTAAAATTCATGACATTTTCAATATGTTGATAACATTCATACTAGATAAACCTGGTTTTAAAACGAATTCAGGGTTTTTCCATCAGTATAATGTTCACATCTGTAGCCATAAATAAAATACTGCTGTAAAGGAAGGCAGAAGAAGAAGAAAAATGGAAAAGACAAATTTCAATTCCAAACATTTAAAGATCAGTGTTTTCTACAGACTGGAGTCATTCAGTTAATGGGCATTGGGTGTACTTTATTTCAGCATGCAGGGAATTAGTTGCCACAGTAAAAAAAATCCTGCCTAGTATGTGTAAAAATCATGACAAAATTAAATAAACTCAGTGTCTATACTTTTTATCATAAACTGTTTGATTATTTTCATTGAAACCAGAGAGGTTTTTTGGAATATTCTCTATTAATATAATTTTGAATACTATATATTGAAAGATGGGGGGTTAGTTCTTTTATCTATGTATTTGTGCATGCAATAAAAAGAAATAAATGTACTTGTGTGTACAATTCTCATGATGCATTTGTATTGAAAATGTCATAAATATGTATACAGAGTTGAGGATGAAAGTAATTCTAAGTATTTTTTCAAACTTAAGTGCACTATCATCAAAATAATTGTGTGTTTCTGTGTACATCTAGTTCCAGATCATAGAGAAACATGTAGGAAGTTTGCTTGAAAAGTTGCCCAAGTTTTCAGAGGATTGTAACAAAGTTCTGAAGAAAGCGCAAGAGATAAGTTCCAGGTAGAAATAAAGTTAGAAATATACTATGCACCACATAAATTGAATAATGCGTTTGTGAATCATTGTCTGCAGCATGATGCCCCAGTGCTAGACATCACTATAAACTGCCACACTGCAGACATTGTAGCGATATGACTGAAAAATGTTTAAAGCTACATTAAAAATCTAAAACACACACACACACACACACACACACACAACATTGTATTGTGAGGCATGTGCAGGTATTATTGGATGCTTAAACAGGTTTGGTTGTTTCCTCATTTTCCCCACCTCAGGGATAACTTGTCATGGCAACCTAGGCTATAAAGAATACTTTAAAGTTCCATATACACTCACTTATAAGTCGAATCCAGCTGTAGCTACACGGACCAAGATCTGCTCTCAGATAATGTACTGGCAGACCTGGGTCTATTCAGTCTTTTAAGAGTAATTATTTGAACAAACAACTTTGACTCTTACCTGCTAGTACTTAAAATGATGGCAGATCATTGTCAGTATTGCTTGCAGTTGGACCCACCTTGTAATTGAGTATATCCGGCATAAGTAATTCGAATTTCTGTAGATTCAAACAGAAGAGTAAAATGAGTGATATTTGATTATGAAGAGTTTCTTTGAACCAATGAACCTTTGCAGATGATTGCTTGTTCATGTTCCCAGATTATTATTATTGGTCATAGGTTGATGCTGTTTTTGATGATGAAAATCATGTTTGTGATGATGATGATTATGGTGTTACTGCAGATGATGATAAAATTTGTGTCATTAATAATTTGACAAATTTTACATCCTAAAGGCCACTCAGATATTTAGGTATAATGCACAGCTTCCCCTGTGTATTACACAAAAAGCATTAAAAGAAACGTAACTAAACTCATTCAAATTTTATGCATATTTTTTGGCAATAACAATTTAAATGTTAATCTGGTGAGAAATTGCCACAGACAAAGTTTGTTCAGAACAACCATCACCACCTTCTTAAAATGCATGATTATAACAGACCATAAGCTTCAAAACTTTACAAATCCACTTGCCTATATCACCAAGGGCATGTTCAATTTTCCAGTCAGCTTGCCCAGGGCAAGCTGACAGGGCAAGCTGACAGTTACAAAATTTATAAAAACCCTAAACCTGGTATCACTGTCATCAAGACAACAGTTTTTGTACATTTTGATATATTTGCAACTGAGTCTGTAGACTACACCCAATAAATTAATATTAAGTACCATTTTCTATTGCATTACAGTATGTAATCAGATCATTATCATAACAAAACAAGAATGAGAAACAGCATCATCTACTTAAATATTACAAGCTGCCTTGTGTCCATTGATTTCTAACCAGTAGGACCCTTTTAAAGAAATATGAGTTTTACCTATTGTTTTGGGATGTCAAAAGTAATTATGTTTTGAATGGGGTTTTGAAATTTTAGGGTTGTTACTTTTGGAGTTAAGGAATTTAGGATTGTGTTTTCAATGTAGATACAGTGAAATCAAAACCTTTGTCTCTCTCCATTGCTGTTGACATCTGTTATATAAATACTGTTGTTCATGCTTTGAAATGGGAATTTGTAAATGCAACTGTGGTCAGCATCAGTGAAGTTCAAGTTTAGCTGTTGTGATAACTGCTTGCTATATATAACTAACAAATTAAACTGTTTCCATCTAAACTAATGCTTGAAAAGAGTCTCAGTACCATAAAGTGTTAATGCAAAATAATTCTTAAAATATTGCATCCTCTATTGATATGTCCTCTCAGATTAGTCCCACGTATAGGACCGCCATAACAATTTGAACTAAACAATGAGCCAGTCAGCATTTGTATTATAACTGGATGATTGATCCATTGTCAGTATAAGATGTTAATATCAGGTGTGAATATTTCTGTAGTGTGTGACTATTACAGTTCAGAATTGGTATGAGTATTTATTGCAGTTTGACTATTACAGTTCAGAATTGGTATGAGTATTTATTGCAGTGTGATTATTACAGTTTAGAATTGGTATGAGTATTTATTGCAGTGTGACTATTACAGTTCAGAATTGGTATGAGTTTTTATTGCAGTGTGACTATTACAGTTCAGAATTGGTATGAGTTTTTATTGCAGTGTGATTATTACAGTTCAGAATTGGTATGAGTATTTATTGCAGTGTGACTATTACAGTTCAGAATTGATATGAGTATTTATTGTAGTGTGACTATTACAGTTCAGAATTGGTATGAGTATTTATTGCAGTGTGATTATTACAGTTTAGAATTGGTATGAGTATTTATTGCAGTGTGACTATTACAGTTCAGAATTGGTATGAGTTTTTATTGCAGTGTGACTATTACAGTTCAGAATTGGTATGAGTTTTTATTGCAGTGTGATTATTACAGTTCAGAATTGGTATGAGTATTTATTGCAGTGTGACTATTACAGTTCAGAATTGATATGAGTATTTATTGTAGTGTGACTATTACAGTTCAGAATTGGTATGAGTATTTATTGCAATGTGATTATTACAGTTTAGAATTGGTATGAGTATTTATTGCAGTGTGACTATTACAGTTCAGAATTGGTATGAGTTTTTATTGCAGTGTGACTATTACAGTTCAGAATTGGTATGAGTTTTTATTGCAGTGTGATTATTACAGTTCAGAATTGGTATGAGTATTTATTGCAGTGTGACTATTACAGTTCAGAATTGGTATGAGTATTTATTGCAATGTGACTATTAGAGTTCAGAATTGGTATGGGTATTTATTGCAGTGTGATTATCACAGTTCAGAATTGGTACAAGTATTTTTGTTACAAGTATGACTTACTATTCAGAAAGTATGAAAGTAAATGACATTTAGCAGGATGAACATAAATCATATTTAATCATAATGGTCTACAGGCGCTCGCTCGCTCTCTCTCTCTCTCTCTCTCTCTCAATGATAAATATATAAGAATAACATCATATGCCTGAACATAAAAGTACCAGATTCACTTGAATAATTATAATGTGATTCTTAAACATTCTTCAATCAGCCATATGACCAAGTTAATATCTGTAGTAATCTTCCAAACTGTTTACCTGTCAGACATATGTGTTAGTAATATCTATACTAGGGCTGTAGTGAATATAGGGGGTGGCAAATATAATACCTATCATGAACACAGGGTGACGAATACGAATATCAATTCATGAATATTCAGTAACGAAAAAAAATCCAAACAAAACCAACACAACACCTCTTAATTTAAAGTTACTTGACTCACAGGTTAGTCAGTGTCTTAGTTACTAGTCATAGTAACATAAGAGCAGTTTAGATAATATTCTTCTTTAAAAAGAGCGTATCAACATGCTCTGGTTTTGAGAGCTGTCCTTTGGGCAGTTGAAAAGTCTCCAGCAGTACTGAATACTTTCTCATTTGGGACATGATTTCAAATATATTTTATCAGATTTTAAGCTTGATTTTTATTAGTAAATTAAATAGACCCAGATTACTCATCTAAAATTGTTATTGAAAGCATTTACAAATATCAGATTGTAAAGGCTCGCCTGACAACAACAACAATTGAAGTTTATACATAAATATTAAATAATAATAAATACCTGAAAATGTGTCTACAAAACTTGCAGATAGTTTTGGATTCTTTCATAACATATTTATTGCTTTCTTTGTACTTTGGAAATCCAATTATATTTAGCCAGAGGCTCTGAAATTTCAACCTCCACTCACATTTTGCAGGAATTGCAAGACTAGTTTTTGATTTTTGTAAAACACATCATTGGAGAATGAAATTGGCTTGAAATTTGCATCAATAATCATATAACTATTGAACAATACTGATAAAATTATTATTCGAAAATCATAAACAGCCTTCATTAATAATTTGATTAAAGTAATTTAATGTCGGAAGCATAAAAAATGAGACTGAGTCTTTCGACTTCCAAAATAAACAACTAGATGTAATATGTTTATACTGTTACAAAAACAATAAACTGTGCTTTAAATCAATGAAAGGTCAACTGTATTTTGAAATATGGTTTGTACTGGACTATTGGGTACATGTTAAGATTTTATGTTAAACTTTTTGTATTTGAAATATTCAAATAACGAATATATTATTTTCAACTTTTTCTCTTAGTCGTCGGATGAACAGCCTGACTTTACAGAGACACACACAGCTTCTTGAGGTCCTAGAGGTGCCCCAGTTAATGGACACCTGTGTTCGGAACGGTTACTTTGATGAGGCTCTGGAACTTGCATCCCATGTCAAGAGATTGGAGAAGAAGCATTCCAACATTCCAGTCATTGCAGTAAGGCTTACTGTATATACTTGCTTATAAGTAAAGTCCAACTGCAAACAACATAGATCCTGCTCTTGCAGATTTAGGTCTATGCAGTTTGAAGTTGGATACAACTTAGAAGCAAGTATACATTGAATGTATATTTTATCTCATTCATATGATGCATTTTGCAGATTCATTGAAACAACTGTAGGTTTAAATACATTATGCCTTTGATATATTGATATAGTCCTCATGTGATTTTCTGTGCAAATGCATTACATGGTTTGTTCTAGGATGAATGTTGTCAGGTACTTAATGGGTGTTGTTGAGCAAATGCAGGACCCAAAGAGTTTGTTACTGTGTAACCTAACACCACAGCAGGATGCTGATGATGCAGCAGTAGGTGAAATCAGATCACACTATGTATTCATGAGGAATTTAGTCAAGAACATATTGAAAAACAGGACTAATTATTCATCAACACCCACTAGTGCAGAGGGGTGACATCCTGATTTGGTTATGTCTGATCTGTCCATCCATCTCTAGTAGCTCAGTATGTACAAATTTCACAGCACAAAATATCAACAGGTGAAATGTTTGACAGACCTGTTTTAATGCATAAGTGGCTTGATTAGATATTTCGTGGCACTGCAGCAGTTTTTCCATCAGATTTTTACTGATTTTAAAAAAATATGTAGACAAATTGAATTTTGCAGTTATTTCTATGCTTTTGTAGATGCCCTTATTTGATTTTCAGGTCTTTACAGAAGTTTATCAATTTTTGCACTTTTGTAACTTTAGGGAATTTCTTTTTATAAAAAAATATTTTGGCATGATTGAGAAAAACCACTTGAAAAGGGCAAATGAAATTTGATATGTGTGTTTGTATACATATTTAAGGTAACATCATACAATTATGTATAGTCTGCATGATTTAAAACAATAATGTAACATAAAATCTAGTTCATTTTTTACCAACATGACATAAAAAAGACATTAAATCAAACATGATTTTTAAGACATACAAACACAAGTAAAAAATTGGACAAAACACATAGTACATAATTTACAATATAAGCAAGCAAGGCATTTTATAAAGGTATTAATTGCAAGTGAATTTGTTATTTAGATAACTAGAAAGCCAAATGTTAGGATGATCAGAAGGATGAAAGAAAAAGAAATAGCTAAACAACCATACCATTATAGAACAGTTTCAGTTTTACAAGTTTTAGAACATTTTACATTTAGAGCATACATGCTTTACAAAATCAGATCTAGTTTATTATTTATTATTGTAAATCATAAAGGAAATGATATTTTCTGTGTCTTTTCCATCTGACTCCGTTCTGGAAGTACAGAATTTGTTGCTTAACCATTAGTGTTTGTCAGTATTATAGAACACATGGCACAGAATTCTAATGTAATTTTGTTGTTACCGTTATTAGTTATGGTAGTTAGGCGTATTGTATGACAAATTAACTAATTTAAAGTTTTTGTGCAAAAGAAAGATGAATTAATTAAAAGTTTTTGCACAAAAGATCACAAATTTGAGATATCCTTCTTGCCCTTTTCTTTTCTATTAACTTGATACAAATTACTGAAAACCAAAGTTTAGCAAGCACAGAATTTTCTCAGACTAAGGCAGAAACCTAAATTTTTCCATTATTCTCGAGAAAGTATATGATACAACATTGATACAACTTTATGTAGAAACAAATCTGCTTGTGTTTAATTTACTTAATCAGCAAAATATTTAATCACATTAAAATTTTTAATTTATAGTGTCTTACAGGAGCAATTTTTTCTTCTTCAGAATATTGTGACAGAGGTGAAGAATTCAGCTCAGTTAATGTTAAATCAGCTGATTCAGCAATTACGTACAAATATCCAGCTCCCAGCCTGTCTACGTGTCATAGGATACCTGCGACGAATGGACGTTTTCACAGAGGCAGAACTCAGAATAAAATTCCTGCAGGTAGAGAAGCAAGTATATTCAGTGAAGTGATATGCATCCAAGCCATTAAAAAATGTCGGCCTTTGTAGAATAAGCACTTTCTGGTCAGCTTAAAATGATGTGATCATTACATAATGGCATTATTGATATGACCTCACATTATTTAACTGCATGGGGCCCCAGGTGGCCTAGTGGACTAAAACGATCACCTTTACAGACCACTGACACCTCACCTAAGTCCATGTGTGTTCGAGTCTCGGACTCAACCAACCTGGGTATGTAAGAAAGTTCACCCATTGTTTCCTATGGGTCGGTGATTCCTGGGTTTTTCCTTGGCTAGATATACAGGCTGCCGTGTACAGTTAAACCCCTGACCTACGCAATAAGAGTTCCCAAGAGTGGTCACAAATCAAATAACTCAACATTTTTAATTTCACTGCCTTTAATTTTCATTGAAAAATATATAATTCAGTTAACTCTAATGCCATTCATTTTAGCCATTTATGAGTCCTAATTTTTATGTTTTAGACAAATAATTTCATTATTTTTTACTCTTCACCAAAAAAAAATTAAATTAAAAATATTCATAAGCAATCACATGAACACAAAATTTGCAATAGTCAGAGGATACCTGTATAGCCTATCAAATACTGCAAAATGTTATATCCACAACAACAACGTAATTGCATCCTAGCAATATAAACTCGGGGAGAGACTCAGCTTAAAATGTTATAGTTCTGACTTGTGTCTCATATTGAATAATGGAAAGAAAAATTGCTATACAGTTTAAAAATCACAATAACATTCCTGTGGAAGAAAATAATACCAAATCAACAAAATAGTATGTGAGACCTTTGGAAACCTTTAATGATTCTGAGATTATGCAGTAGCTTGTCATCCATTGTCCCTTCACATAAGAAAAATGCTGACACAATTTGATTAATAACAATAATAATCTTGTGACTGAAAATGATAAAATCAGTGAAAAGTATTCAAGACCTTGAAAAATCTGTTGCTATTTATGAGCTGCCGTAAATTGGCTATGCAGGCTTTCTGTTGCAGAAAGCTCTGAAAAAAGTCTCACACCAGCATACACTTTTCTTGGTAGGTTTTGTAAGAGGACTCTTTAATCTTCAGCTTGTGCAAATTTAATGATTTCAAATACTTGTGTACTATTTATTGTATGGACAGTAAGTGATAGGATACTTTTTCCTGTATTTTTCTATATAATGACCCTTCACTGGCAGCTAAGATGGTGCAAATACACACCAGCCTATAAATTTTTTAAGTGATTCTGAATTGCCTGGACCATTCACTATATAGACAAAACTATGTATGTGTTTTGTTCACCTATTCTTTAAATTCCTTTTTTTAATGTATACTTTTTAAAAAATGAATTAGGCATTTGGCATTTTATGAAAGAGATTATGCAGCTCTGATATACCTAGCTGGGCCTAGGCCTAAATATACACTCTGCTGTTGAATCATCTGTATGTCTGCATTGCAGATATGGATTTACTCTTTAGCTTTGAATTTTAAAAATGTTGTATGAGATACATGAATGGATTTAATCTACAGTCACAGCAAATGGATTTTTTCCTTCTCAAATGGAGCATAGGTTTTGGACCAGTAAGTGGCACTCTTTTTACACCATAGTTTCTGAAATAGACATGCTAATTCCAAGCAAATTTCAGGGTAAAGTAATTAAATACATTCAGTTTTATACAGAAAGCTCTTTAATTTACAGTACCTTCATATATATTTTTACGAGATCAAAGATTCTCTCTCTTTCTAACATGCAGACTAAATTTTTAATCTTCATTTGGATATAGTTTAACAGAAAAAAATCTAAACAGTATTGCAGTATTGTTTTGTTTTTTTCTGTCTTTATTTTCTACTTGAATGGTCATAAAAATTTAAAATGAGAACATGGTTACCTCTGTGTGCCCCATTTGATGATAAAAAGATCTCAACATTGAAACAAGATGTAATCCTTCTAAATTTGTGTCATCAAAGCTTTCCGTGATACATCTACCTTTATGCTGCAAATGTTTGTCAGTTTTATCCTCAGATTTGAACATTTAAACTTGCTCCTTGAAAAACTATAATTTCACAGACCAAATTTGTGAAACTGAAGCTGAAATGGATTTTAGTTAAGTTTGCTATTTAAGATTACTGACATTGTGAAATGTCTCATGGAAATTAAACATGGGGTAAAGTTTTCTCCAGATATGGGGCATTTCTAACCATGCACTGAATCAGTGACATGACCCTCTGAGTTTTTCTTTGTTTGTGTGAATGTTTAAAAATTTCAGTACAATATTTCAACAGCAAAGTTCTCTCTCTCTCTCTCTCTCTCTCTCTCTCTCTAAATCTAAAACATTCTGTCCAAAATATTGTTGTTCATTGACTAATTTTAATTTCTTAGCCTTCTCTCTCTCTCTCTAATTTTAATTTCTCAGCCTTCTCTCTCTCTAATTTTAATTTCTCAGCCTTCTCTCTCTGTCTCTGTCTGTCTGTCTCTCTCTCTCTCTTTGCCAACCAGCTTCATTGGAGAACTCAATGTTAAACATTCTGTCCAAAATATTGTTGTTCATCGACTAATTTTAATTTCTCAGCCTAGATATAGTGAAATGCACATATACTGCACATCAAGATTTATGGTACTTTAATACCCATTTTTCCCAGTGGCAAAAACTGCCATTTTCACCCAGTATGACTTAATTTCTTAAAATTGCATATGTTTGTTCGCATCTTTGAATAATTTAAAATGTCCAGCAATAAATCATTCCAGACATTTTATTAGTGGACTGTTATTGAATATTTCAAGTGGTAAGAGTAGTTCCAGGCTTGGTGTGCAATACAGAAATTTTAGGAGTGTTTTTCGGAATCACAGATGGAAAATCTATACCGCATGCCAGATCAGTCATGTAAGATTAAATGGGTATGTAGTAAATAAAAGTATTGGGGCTTTTATAAAAATTCTCCAAAATTTCACAAGCAAACATCCTTTAATCACTCTATGTTACTGCCACTATAATTTACAAGTAATATTCCACCAAAAAAATAACCAAGACACTGAACATTCTTCTCTTAACTTTGAACCAACATCTGCCAAACACTAATATATTTGAAGAATTATCAAGTTAGTGTATACAATTCATGACAGCCATAGTTGAAATAATTAGTACAACATTTGGCCACTGCATTTTCAGTTAGTGATTAGAAAATCTGTTTATTCATATTTACCCATTTCAGTTATGAGATACCTAATTATACTTAATTCATTAACCCCGCATGCCACATTTACTTGCCATGAGGTTGTACCCTATTTCCAAGCTCTATACTCTCAACATCTTTTATGATACACCAAAGTGGGTGGTATTGCAGAAAGTAGACACATGTAGCTCTATATAATACTAAATAATACAGACTTTCTACAAGCATTACAGAACACCTCATTTTTGAGCCCCAAATTTTTAGGACAAAAATTACTAGTTTTTGGAAACAGGGTTTGTGTCCAGATTTTAGACTTTTTGGCCTGATATCTAAAGCAAACTGGTCTGAACTGCACACAGGCATGTGATCCTTGCAAAAAATAGGATAAGACTGAGGTTTTTAGTAACAAGTAGCCATGAAAATCATCAATCCAATATGCAAAAAATTTTTACCCTTCTGTACATATGTGAGCAAAATAGCCAATTGGAAATAACATCTTTAATACACCTAGGCATCCAGCTGAATGAAAATCTCTTAGAAGTAGATATTTTGGGATATATTTAGAAGAAAACCCAAAAATGCATTTTCGATCCTCATTTCAGACAAAAATGAAGAGAATCTCCAGGGGTAATGAGTTAATTTAGCTCTTTTTTTATACAGTTAGATTTTATTAAATATGTTCATGGGGTTTCATTATCTTGTTTACATTTCCAGGCCAGAGACACATGGTTTCAAGGAATTCTTCGAGCGATACCTTGGGAAGATGGTGAGTACAGTTATCTCCCTTTAAGTACAACTAAGTATAAGTAAAGCATGCTAAATTGTTTTCATCATAAATCTTTCTTCCTTAACAATATTATGTATAATAATTAATTTTTTCACTCAGTCTGTTTTGTATTTACCATTCATAAAATAAAACTTTCAGCCTTTATTTTCCTCCAAAGGAGATGGAAATTATCATCCTTTCTAATTATGTTGTTAAATGATTGTGATATAAATAATTAACAGTGCAGAAATTTAGTCTTGAAAGACATCTTTAATTTTGGAAAATATATACTTTGGAATCTGAATCGTTGGTTATGCACAATTTACAAAGTTAAGCTCATGGTAGCGTTATTTAGCACAATTGTAAAGTATACCCTCGTAGGGTTTACTTTCTTTGTGTGGGGATGGGGTGGTACATAATTACATGTAAATTTGATATTATCTATGATTTAATTAGATTAGTGTTGACCTGAATACTGAAGCTTTCTATAATTTCTTTCTCATTTCAGCCTATGTTCACATTACCAAAACAATAGAGGCAAGCCGTGTGCATCTGTTTGACATTGTCACACAGTACAGAGCCATTTTCTCTGATGAAGACCCCATACTCAGCACAGGAAAGGATGATTCTGTAAATGAAGCTGCATTATTTCATGGCTGGATTGTGCAGAAGGTTAGGGAACATGAGAATCATACATCTCTTTTGTCTTGCTTTTTCTTTTTTGTTTTTATTACTGCAAATGGAATTTATGAACGTCGTGCAGGGAAAACAATATTGTCATAAAATATTTTGTTCAGATACTTGATCAACATTATGATTGTTAGACTTTATGGTCTGCCAGTGAAAGATACTAGGTGAAATAAGCTAACCATTGAGAGCAGTAGATCACTGCAAGCAGTCTATACAAATATTTTTACTCACAGGAGAGCTCGAGAACTTTTGATTTACTTTGAGTATCAGTCACATGACATGTATCTAGACCCTTTTGCTTCATGATATTGATTAAATATACAATTACTAAAGGCAAGCACTATTTATTTGTTAATCTATATATTACAGCATCTAAATATCAGACAACTCTTTGCTGTACTAACTCAGTGGGAGCATTTCTTCACCAAGTTGTATATTTACATGAGAGAACATGCCATTCAGCTGTGACAATTCTGCAGTAACAGTGTCTAGCTAATGCTTCCTTACTGAATGCTACCCTGTTTGGCATCAAAAGTGTCCATGGTACAAACAGTATAGTTATAAAAAGTTATATTTTAGATTCTGGATAGTTGTTTAATTTTTGGTAGGGTTGCATATTGGACAAAAAAGTATTTGTTTATTTGTCTGTGAAACATCAAGATTGTAATACATAGTTCCTGCAATTACATTAAGAACATAATTCCTATTTTCACATGAACATATGAGAACACAACATAAGCAAGATGGCTGGAAATGAGCTGTAGTAAATTGACCTCATCCTAACATTGCAGTTTTCATTCTTTTCCTATATTTAGTCATATACAAGACCTACTTTTAGTTATTGTGAATAAACTCTAATTGTTAATTTTATGTCTTAAGTGAACTGTTGCACTAGTTAATGATTCTACTCTTATGTACCCTACATTATATTTGGTGTTGCATTTTCATTGAATTGCTTATGTGAAACTGACTTCAATCCTGCAATCTTGTTCTTGAATGAAATGCAAAGATACTACCTTTAATAATTTTTTTATGCATTGAAAGTGAATGAAAAATTGTTGTAGCAGTAAATAAGAGACACTTAATCAGTATCCTGTATTTTGTCATCACAGCTGTAGTTGTGAATTAGAGATACTTAAGCTGTATCTTGTATTTATTCATTACAGCTATATCTACAAATTACAGAGACACTTAAGCTGTATTTATTCACAGCAGTAGCTGTAAATTAAAGAGACCCTTCTGCTGTGTCTTGAATTTCTTCATCACAGCTGAAGCTGCCAATTAGGGAGACACTTAAGCTGTATACTGTATTCATTGCAGCTCTGGCTGTGAATTAAAGAGACACTTAGACTGTGTCTTGTATTTCTTCATCACAACTGTAGCTGTAAATTAAAGAGACACTTCACCTTTTTTTCTTCATCAGAAAAATTTCGCTTTTATTTTCACCCTTGTTGGTTTTATCTTCACTTTTAATATTATTGGCTATATTATGCCATAGAAATAGGACCTAACTACCTTTCCCAAAACACTGAGGCTGCTGACCTATCCAAATTATGCATTAGTAATACTCTCATTAAGTTTAGTACATACGAATGGCGGGGAAAGAAGACCCTGCTGAGCTTGATGATACATTAGCACATTCCTGGCTGTATAAAAAGTTAAGTTGGAAAATTTTAAGGTAAAAAATCGTTTGTATGTTTTAGAAGATAAAAGTAAGCAGGCAATATGTTTTATGGAAATGGAATGAATATTGCCAGCTGAAATCATATTGCAGTATAAATGATTGTACTGCAGTATCAATGATCATATTGCAGTATAAATGATTGTACTGCAGTATAAATGGTTGCATTGCAGTATAAACAATCGTATTGCAGCCTAAATGATTGCATTGCAGTATAAATGATTGTGTTGCAGTTAGGAGTGAAATGATTCATCGTCGTATTGATACTTTTACTGAAACGATACACATATCAATACAAGAGATGGAAAATTGATACAAAACAATACTTACCATATGCATGTTATTTTAGTCTTTAACAGTCTTGAATAATTATTATTAGTTGCCTTGTTATTCTGTAAAATTATAATCCATCTGAAACAGCATTTACAGACACAGGCACTCATGTTTATTAGTAAAAATGAAAAAGACTATTTGTGAATACCCATTTGCCGTCTACAAGTTAACACAAAATTACATGGTTCATAATCTGGCTCCCCTTCTCCATTCCATGTTAATTATCTTAACCCAGAGGTATGTTCAGCATACATTCCAAATGTGTTCCACATGTATAATAAAGTACTTTACTCATCAATTTAATATTCCACTGTCACGCAAAGTTTCTTCTTTGAATTGTATCTTGACTCCTTTGGTTGATTTGAAAGCTATGCTACAGTTTGTTGCACAGTGAAATATATTACATTGAATTCTCATTTGTGGTTATTGCTTGTTCTGGTCCAGGCAGAGCAACAGAGTCTTCACAGGAAAGTCATTAGATATGTCAAGTACTTAACATAGCGATCCTGTCAGGGTATGCTATTGCACGAACCATGCAAAATTTTTACGAATTCATGCGCTTGGAGCACAGTGAAAAGCAAGAACTCCCGCAAATTTGTTGAAAGTCCCACGTATGAAAATGTGGTCAGTGAAGTATACAATTTTTATTTAACCGTTCTTGTCACAACATCTCTGTTTTTGGATAGCAGCTGTTCCACATCTGGGTTCTTCAAGCACAGCATGATTGGTTTTGAAACTAAATTTGATTAGCACAATATGCCCAGGAATAAGCATTATGGTGTAGTTTGAAACCATTCATGATGAAAGTTTTACAAATGCGTGTTTAAAATACGGGTCACCTAGTAAACCCAAAATGCCTGATTCCCGGCGTGGTTCATTATGATTTCATTTGGCAAATACTTGCTGATGATAGTGATGATGACAGTAATTTTTAAAGTTACGAAGTATATCAGATTATTGGCGCTGGGAAAGTGTTAATGGAGATACCAGTGAGTGATTTTGAGCCCAAAATGGTGTTAAATATAAGTCAGATGTTCATGCCATATGGACAAAAAACAGATGGCATGACCTTTCAGTGGTATTTCGAAATTACATGTACAAAGGGCAGAATACTGAGCCTGATTAAAATACAGACAATTTAAAAGTATAATGCAATTTTCATTTTTTTATTATTAATCAGTTTCGCTTTGCAGATCGTATGCTACAAAACCAAATACATGCATCCATATCAGGGTCAAGATAAATTGAATAAAATAAGGGTAAAAAAAATGAAATTAAGAAGTCAAAATATTTATTTTACCTCTGTTTGCACAAGCATTGAAGGACTAAATACCTTTAAACAGCATTAAGGAACAGATAAGAAGTTTGGCATAGTAGTCAGTAAACTACTGATTTAACAAAGGATGTTTATGTTAGTGAAAAATCTTATTTTGGAGCAGTTGTATCCAAAACATAATATCTCTGAGCTCTGGAAAATTGTACATAACAGTCATAAAGATCAGTTTCCCAACATATTCAAGCTGACAAAGCTATATATGTATATGCCCCTTCAGAAAGAAGCACAGAACAATATTGGTACAAAGAAAAGGAGCAGATTATGCTCAGAATTAATTCACAGATTAATGCTTATCCAACTAGAGGTGACATCTGTCAAAGATGTTGATTTCAGTAGAGCTATAAGAAAGTGGATCAGGAAGAAAGAGAGACAGATATTGAAGTTTAGATAAATATTGACCTATGACCGTTTCTTCCTCTTCCTCTGTATATCTTTGATAAAGAGGGAGGTCTCCCGTAAGATAAAATCCTTTCATTATCTCTCCTTAAATTTTATATGGGAAACAAATACGGAATTTCTCTTTTTTATGCAGAGATATTTAACCATGAATGAAGATGCTGATGGAAAACTGAAATTAGCCTAGAATGAGCTATGGGGCAGATTTCAAACTGTTCAAGCTTATCACCTTGTGTAAGTTAAAAAAATTTGTAGAGTAGGACTGTGTTTAGTCAGTAGTTTTCATTCTTCACTAACAAATACAAGAACCTCTGGCTGCAACAGTCTTTTGCATCTGCAGGAAGTAAAATGTAATAGATTTTGTTGGTATTCTACCTTATTCACATGCCTGGATTTGTACTAGGTGAGATTTTCTTTGCACAAGGAAATTGCATTATTTCTTCTGTTCTGAAGATAACATCATAATGTCTTCCACATGTAACTGAGACACAAATTTGTAATAAGATATTTTCAACTCATTCATGTTGTACAAAACTAAGGGAGTTAAATGGAGCCACAATTAAATGGCCTTAAACGTTGGATAAAACTCACTGCCACCAACAGGTAGTCTGTTTGAAAGTATTGTTGTTATCTTCTCATCAGTGAGAATTACATATAAATATATGATAACTATATGTCTGTCTGTAGTCTGCATACTGGAAATAGGATCAGAATGTTAATATACATGAAAGGGCACCATCTACCTTCCAAAGATGGAATGACCATCAAGTTCATATGTGTATCGATATGTATCGTATCGTAAATCGTATCAATACACAGCACAGGTGTATCGTTTCACCACAATTGAAGTGTAAATGATTGTATTGCAGCCTAATGATTGCATTGCAGTATTAATGATTGTATTGCAGTATAAACAATTGTATTGCAGCCTAATGATTGTATTGCAGTGTAAATGATTGTATTGCAGTATAAATGATTGTATTGCAGCCTAATGATTATATTGCAGTATAAATGATTGTATTGCAGCCTAATAATTGTATTGTAGCCCAGTGATTGTATTGCAGTACAAATGATTGTATTGCAGTACAAATGATTGCATTGCAGTATAAATGATTGTATTGCAGCATCAATGATTGTATTGCAGCCTAATGATTGTATTGCAGTGAAAATGATTGTATTGCAATATAAATGATTGTTTTCTAACCTAATGATTGTATTGCAGTATAAATGTTTTCATTACAGTATAAATTGGAATATAAATAATTGTATTGCAGTATAAATGATTGCATTGCAGTATAAATTGGAATATAAATGATCGCATTGCAGTGTAAATGATTGCATTGCAGTATAAATTGGAATATAGATGATTGCATTGCAGTGTAAATAATTGTATTGCAATATAATGATTGCATCACAGTATAAATGATTGTATTGCAGCCTAATGATTGTATTGCAGTATAAATGATTGTATTACAGCCTAATGATTGTATTGCAGTATAAACAATTGTATTGCAGTATAAATGATTGTATTGCAGCCTAGTGATTGTATTGCAGTATAAATGATTGTATTGCAGAATAAATAATTGTATTGCAGTATAAATGATTATATTGCAGTATAAATGATTGCATTGCAGTGTAAATGATTGTATTGCAGTATAAATGATTGCATTGCAGTATAAATGATTGTATTGCATCCTAATGATTGTATTGCAGTATAAATGATTGCATTGCAGTATAAATTGGAATAGAGATGATTGCATTGCAGTGTAAATTATTGCATTCCAGTAAAAATGATTGCATTGCAGTATCAATGATTGCATTGCAGTATAAATGATTGCCTTGATGTATATTAATGCACCACAACATGTAAGAACTTACCATTGTTGTATTATACATACAAATTATAGTATTATACTATTGTTGTATTATACATATGAATGATATTATTATATCATTGTTGTATTATACATATGATTTATATTATTATACCATTGTTGTATGAAAACATGCTTTTCAAGGAGCATCATGATATTTAATTGCCATATCTTTCAGCATACAAGTCAATACTTTTTGACCTGGAAATGGATTCATCTTACTCCCCAAATCAACTTATATATGGATTATGCCATTGAATTACTTTATGGATTATGCCATTGAATTACTTTATGTATCTGTAATACCATGTAATTGGCAAAATCAAAAGCAAGTCGCATAGCTGTACCAATTCTTGTTTATTTGCCACGTCAGTAAATTCTTGGAGACTAATATGATCACCTTTATGACCGCTCCGGTGGCCTAGTGGTTAGAGCGTCCGCCTCGGATGCGGGAGGTCGCGGGTTCGAACCCCGGCCGAGTCATACCAAAGACTTTAAAAAATGGTACTAACAGCTGCCTCGCTTGACGTTCAGCATTAAGAGGTTAGTGTTAGGACTGGTCGGCCTGGTGTCAGGATACTGTGACTGGGTGGGACATCATGCTACATGTCTGCGGCATGATGCCCCAGTGCTAGACATCACTATAAACTGTCACACTGCAGACATCATAGCGATATGACTGAAAAATTGTTAAAGCTACGTTAAAAATCTAAATCACACACACATGATCACCTTTATACTATAATTTTTATCATTATTTTGTATGTATTTGTATATGCTTCTCTTTTTGATTAACCCAAACCTAAATTAAAAGAAAACAAAGAGTTATATTTCACTGGCTGCATAGTACCTATGGTCTGTTCTTTATAGTGTATGGTACTTATACAAAGATTATTGTTATTCCTTAAAACAAAAATGGATTTTCCTGTATTCTTTCTTTTCTTATAACATACCTCATTCTTCCTGATTACATTTTGGCCAATATGTCCATTGATATTTGATTTACGAGTCTTTTGTTTGACACACTCGAGTGATTAGCAGTGCATCTTTTTCATTGATGTAATTGATCATACAGAAGGATAATGAGTATTTATAAAATACCATAAATTAAGCATGTAACTGTCATATATTCACAACAATGTGATATATTCACTAAAGAATGCCCATAATATAGGTTAAAATTCAGAATAGAGGTGGTCATTGTCAATCCATTTTTGGTTTTGCATTTTGGCTTTAAAGCAAAATGTAATGTCAACACACTACCTGTATTCGTTCTTAAGAAGCTGTTCTTTTGGTATCTCTCTTGGATTGATTATAATTTATGGATTGCTGTTTGGTTTCCAACAACAAGCCAAGGCATTTAACTGTATAAAATCCTGATATTGACTCAGGCTACTTTCAGTCATTAATCCGCATCAGTTACCAGTTTAATGGTCTCAAGCAGACTGAAAACCACAAGAAATGATGCAATACTGGTACCAGTAATTTATTTGGAGGTGTATACTATTTTATCCATCAGAGAATAACTTCCCTCATTGTTAAAATAAATGTGAACCCCTTATGTTGTTGAATTGGAAACCGTGCAAAGCTTCAAATTGAGATATCAAACATGAAAATGTAGATAGAATTTGCATTTATGCATGCTGAAATGTCTCAGTACCACTTAAAAAATGAATAGAACAGTCGTTCCTTTGGAGTTTGGCTCTTTGATAATTCTAAGCGACAAAGTCATGTGTGACCGTTAATATTTTATTCACCCTTATAATTGTGGTATCATTCACTACAGGTGTCACAGTTTCTTACAACTCTGGAAGATGACTTGTCCCGTGGGGTTGGGGGTCGACTAGACTCCATTCTGGGCCAGTGTATGTACTTTGGTCTTTCATTTAGTCGTGTGGGAGCAGATTTCCGAGGGTTGCTGGCACCTGTCTTCCAGAGGGCAGCACTGAATGGCTTTATCTCAGCTCTTTCACAGGCCAACAAAAGGTTTGTATATTTTTAATATATAACCATTGGACAGTCTACCATTTTGTACTAAACATTTTATACTGTAGGTATTCTTGAAAGCTGAGATGTTTATCACAAGACAGCCTGTAAAGTGGAGGAAATCATCAGTTATAAAACATCAGAAATATACTTCCATATGTACTTGCTGAAAAGACTAAACTAACTGAGAGACCCAGCTCTGCCATTCCATAATGTGGTGGCAGATTTTGGTCTATGCAGTTTGTTGGGTGTTATCAGTAGAACAAACAAGTAGACTCTGATATCACAGAGCATTTGGCATTGGCAGATCAGGGTCTGTGTAGTTGGACTCAAATTATACACGAGTCTACGCAGTACATTAAAGGACATAGGTCACATCAAGACAAAAATCTGCCAATAGCAGTAGCCATAAATTCTCGGTTACAAAATATGCTGCTTTTAATTGCCACACTTCTGCAAAATGAGAGGGATATTGTCATTGTCCATGTTCATCAGTCTGCCTTTTCATCCATCTGTCTGTCCAGCCCTGACAAAACTTGTCATTGCTTCTTCTCACACTGCTTGGAGAATTTTGATAAAACTTTATTGGCTAGATGTCATTGATGTAGATGTGCAATAAAGTTTTAGTTTTATTCTGTCTTATTCTAGAAGGGAGGCATTTATTGAAAAGTTTATTTTAAGAAAAGATGAAATTTCAGGAATTTGGTTCTTCATTACTTTATCCATATAGGCTAGAGGATTGTATTGAAATGTTTTTGGAAGCTTAATATATATCTAGTTGTGTAGCAGATCTGTACTTGTTTCCTCTGGCCAGGTTTTAGGGAAAGTGTCTTGAAAAATTATGAAAACAAAGGGAATTCTGAGCAGGGATACTATTATTGCCCTGATGTGTTAGTCTGTCCATCTTTTCATCTATCAGCGTCTTCATCAAAGGCAAAGTTAGTTATTACCTCTCCACCTCCCTCACCACTTGGAGGATTTTAATGAAATTTTTTTGACAAGATATGTTTTGTATTGATGAATAACAAGGTTATAATTTTCTCCGTCAGATATGTATCCCAATCACATTATGTTAGGAATATTAGCCTGCAACCTCACGAATCCAGCCCTACTAAAAGACAAAAATGTCTATCCATCTCATATAGACAAAAGGCAATAACTCTTGCCCATTACCTCCCTTTGTCACTATTTTTTTTTTTTAGCTACGCTGCTGTACTGACAACATTGTACAGTTTATCTCCGACATTTCAAGACCTCTTTGTGTTCAGATCGGACCATCCAACATTCCTTTTGGATTTATTGTGTGAAATAATCATTCTGCAGCAGTTTGTTTACATTATTTTAACAATTTCTGCCAAATTTGAATGATTTTGTAACCTTTGATGGACTTTGTCTTTTTAAGACCACATTACACCACACTATCTTTAACCTCAGGTTGTCATTACAAGTTAGCATAACTTTGACTATTTTCACTTACTCCATTAGTAACAGAGATGTATTAACAAGCTAATAACTAATTACTAATTTATGCTTTGTTATTTCATTTTTGTTTTATTAGAAATGGTAACTAAATGCATCAATGCATAAGTTCAAAGTATACTCTAGAAGGCATCTAAAGTGTGACACATTCGCAGCCATCAGCCACAGTGACATCAGCAGCAGGGGAGGAGGATCATGTGGAAAGGGTACAAATGCCCACCTTCGAACAGATGTGTTGCCTGGTCCAGGAGACAACAACACAATTGCTGACCTCAGGCCAAATATTACCTTTGTTTTCCTCACTCACTTCTGCACTTTTTTAAGACTTGATTTTAGGCAGCCCAGTGAGAGTAAGTCCCCCACATGTATGAGAAGGCCTTTGGGCCTGCCAGTCAGGATCTTTGGGTTTGTACCGCATCCATTGCATCCCATGCATAATACAACTGCACCATCGCTGGCTATCCAGCCGTCACAGGCCATCCCACCATCACAGGCCATCCCACCATCCCAGCATGGGGACCTTTACATTGAAATGGTCTGGCCAACAGTGAATTACGGGGATCTTAGTGACAGATCCATCCGTCTAGCCATACCATTGGTGACATACCCCTGCTATGTCAGAGATTTCAGTTAGAAATCTGTCCAGCCTACCAGGCCCTTGGAGTAACCAGTATCAGTGACAGCCAGACCATCTTTTATACCACCAGCAAAAAGGCTGACCATTCTCTGGGCAAACCAGCTGGCAGTTCTGGAGTGGAGGACTTCCATATGTTCACTGCTTATCCACAAGGGAGAGCTAGTGACATTTTCAAAGGTGATGGAAGTGAGTGATTGATGCCACTTGGTATGACTTACCCAAAGCTCCAAGCAGACCCAGATTGTAACTCAACATGCAGTGAATGTGATGAAACTTCTTCAGATCAGACATACTCAGATCCGACCATGGAAGGGACTGAATTTAGCTTTAAAGCCACTGTTATGGAAATTTATTGGGTGTTGGTTACTTCAGAATACCCTCCACCCTCTATTGCTACTCAAGACAATAAAGTTAAAGCATCAGTAGATCTCGATGAGGAGATCCTTCCCCAATCAGCTAAAATTAAGGAGATAAGTGACCAGCAATTGGGTAGGGTCAAAAATGTGTTCCATCTCACATTAAAGCTGGTTTGGAATGTAGTTGCAAGTTCTTCAGTGTTAGATTTGATCATGTTGGCAATTTTCCAACTTGCAGAGAAATATGGCAATAACCACGCTTGGGAGGCGATGAGAGGATTGCTGGAGTTGTTAACCAGGCAGCTCACCATGGGCAATGCGCTGACTGCTTTGGACAACTTAGACCTGATACGACATGATGCGTGTCTGTGGTACATTGTAGCTCAAGCCTCATTATACCCTGGCTTTATAGACAATCCTGTTTGAGTCACCATTGCTTTTTGGAGAAAGAATTGAAGTTTGGAGGCAAGCAGCTCAGGAACCTCCATGATGCCGCCCAAGCCACACAGGCATTTGAAAACATTCAGACCCTTCCAGGGCAGAAGGATGTTAAGTTGCCTCAAAACAAGGAATCTTTTCAGTCAGATGTGAATCAATGTAGATCCCAACCCAATGCCAGGAGACAACTGTCTAACCAAACCAGGAATCAGCTGTACAGAATCAGTAAGAAACCAAATTTCTCTGCCTTCAAGGCTCCTAACCGTAAAGATTAACATACCCTTCCCACTGCCTTCAAACAGCCTACCTGTTTGTGGCCAGCTTCTGCAGTTTCAGGCTCAGTGGATCCCCCTATTCCTCCAGAACAATTCGATGGGGATCCCGCTGGAGAAGCCCCAAGCGGAAATAGTGGTATGTACCAATGCCAGTACATACAGTTGGGGTGCCCACCTGTTGCTGGACTTCACTACCATCAGCAGCACATGGGAGCCAAGGGACTGGCCTCTACACATTAGCCTTCTAGAAATGAAAGCTGTCATCAATGTCTTTCACTTGGAAAGATTGACTATCAGGCAAAATGGTACTTATTATGTCCCAACAGCTCTGTAGTGGAGATGACCGATCTCCTCAAACAGGGGACCGCTTTGGTGGCCTAAGTGGTTAGAGTGTCTGCCTCGGATGCAGGTGGTCATGGGTTTGAACCCTGGCCAAGTCATACCAGAAATTTATAAAAATGGTACTTGCAGCTGCTTTGCTTGGCGCTCAGCATTAAGATGCAAGTGTTAGGACTGGTTGTCCTGATGTCAGGATAATGTGACTGGGTGGAACATGAGGCTACATGTCTGCAGTATGATACCCCAGTGCTAGACATCATTATAAACTACCACACTGCAGACATCATAACAATATGACTGAAAAATTGCTAAAGCTGTGTTAAAAATCACACACTCCAATAGGGGGAATACCAGATCACCTGACCTCTATGTTCTGATTTGGCAGTTTCTACAGATCAGGCACATTCCTAGCAGACTCAATGTCTTGGTCAACATTCCATCCAGGAAAGGTCAGATCATTCACATGGAATGGTCTCTCCATCAATCGGTCCTTACTCAGATCTGCACACTTTGGGGGCATCAGATGATCAACCTTCTTGCGACGTGGTGGAATCACAAGTTACCCACCTTTGTCTCTCCAGTCCCAGACCCAGAAGCTTGGGTCATGGATGCACTATCAGTAAGTTGGGAGGGGTTGTGGTCATTTGCCTACCCTTCTATGGTCCTGATTCCAAAACAAATTCTGGATGATATGGGGTCAGAAATGCAAGATGATTCTGATAGCTCCTCTCCAATGGGATAAGTCCTATGTCATCGATCTACTCAATCTAGTGATAGATCTGCTCAGGAAGATTCCAGACAATCTGAATCTTCTCACTGCTGTTCCATCCCTGCCCTGACCATCTTGTGCTTGGCACTTATCAGGGCAGCCTTGAGTGACAGACAACTTAAACCATTGATTGTGGGGAGAATCTCGAGAGCAAGAAGGCTCTCCACTCTGAAGGCTTACAAGGGAAAGTATTGTGTTTTCAGGGACTGGTGCCATAGCAATAACGTCATCCTTCTGAGTGCCTTAATCCTTCAACTGGCTGATTTTTGTCTCTGGCTCTTCAAAGAGAAACAGTTGGCCACAATTAATATCAAAGGCTACTGCTCCATGACATCAGACACATTACAGCATCATGGTAGATGTGATATTGGACATGATCAAGACCTGGATCTTTTAGCCAATTTTGATCTCAGTTGACCAAAATCCTTCACTGTTTCCAAATAGAATCTGTCCTGGATTTTAGCATGGCTCAATTCAAATAAATTCGAGCCTCTAACCCACGCTAGAGTTAGTATCATACGAAACATGTTTCCTGATAGCTTTAACTTCTGCATTCAGGGTAAGCGAGCTACATGCCCTTTCCATCAACCTGAACCTGATGGTTTGGTGGTTCTCTTGACACAACCAATCATTGTAGCCAAAAATAAATTACTGTCTGTTGGTAAAGAGCCATTGACTTTCTCTCTTCTATAGACAGGTCAGGAGCAGTGGTCATGCAAGATCCTGTTTGTGCACTCAAGCATTACTTAAAATGCACAAAGACAAGTCATGGCAAGTGCAAATGCTTTTTTCTTCCAATGAAAGCCAGGAAACAGGATATCACCCTTCAAGCCCCTCCTTAGTGGCTGGAATGGGTTATACACTTGGGGTACTCAAAGTCTCACATGATCAGAATTGCCTCATGAAGATTACTGGTCATGAGATTAGAGAAATCTCTGTGGGCCTCACATTTGAATGTAACATTTTGATCTAAGATATAATAGAGGCTGTTGGCTGGCATGCAGAGACAACCTTCTCAGGTTTTTATCTCTGAGATTTAGCATCTCAGTGGCAAACCTTGAATCCGGTAGGTCCAGTGGCAATAGCCCAGATGACTACCAGACTCAATTAAAAAAATAACACAGCCTATGAGCTTCACTAGATTTGCCCATGAAATTTTGTAGGTAAGAAGATTTTAATAATCATCTTCTTAACCATATTTAGGGCTCTCAGAACAAGTGACCCCTGGGTGTGTTGCTTATGTAATTAGAAGAACACGTTATTGTTTGCATGGGGAATCCAGCCATCATTACCTAGAGGGATATTTGAGGTAGATGTCGGATGCTCAGCATTTCTTGCTCCTATTACCTATTCTCTTAACGTAATGTGATTGGGGAATGTATTTGAACAAGAAAACAAATTTTTAAGTAAATTGTGTTTCTTCAAGAATGCTTAACCAATCACATTGCTAAAAACCCTCCCAACCACCCTTCCATGTGAGCATTCTCATTAGTATGTTGCTCAGCCAGAAACTAGTGATTCCTGGCAGTGGCAAGGGGATATAATGGGCAAGAGTTATTGCCCTTTGTCTATGTGAGGTAGAAAAAGTTGTTTCTCGTATTTTAGTAGGGCTGGATTGGCGAGGTAGGAGGTTAATATTCCTTACATAATGTGATTGGGTGAGTATTCTTGGAGAAACATAATTTACTTGAAAATTTGCTTCTCCTCTGGCCCCATTTTGGTGAAATTTCTTGAAAGTTTTTCAAAAAAGCATGCCAGCTGATGTTGCATGGAGGATTTTATTGAAACTCTCTAAGCTAGATATGTGGTTGGTGTCAATGTGCACGAAGGTTTTACTTTCTTTCTCAGCCATGATTTTGGGTAACTTTTGGGAAAAATTTTCAAAAACAGGCAGAATATTTTGGAAATGTCTTATTGCTTCTCCAATGCTGCTTGGAGGATTTTATGAAACTTAAAGGCTAGATATGATGTTCGTGTATATATGTAACTTCGTGTTACTTCTTTTCCCCTTCTAACTACTTCTAGAATGTTTAGTTCAGGAGACAAAATATTGAAGCAGTAGTTGAAAATATAACTTGTCATGGCTTCTCCCACCCACTGAATTGAATATTAGGATTGATATCTGATTAGAGTAGTTATGCAAGAAGATTTATACTTTTTTGCTCTGACCCATTTTTAAAAAATTTCTTGAAAATTTGTTTAGAAACTGAAATTTTGAGAATTCAGCTTTGTTCTTTAGTATTTATTTAACTCTGCAGAATATTACTGCTCTACATTTACAGCTGTGTAGGAATTATTCTGATATTTTCATTTTTCAAAAGGTCTTGAGAAATGGGGAATTTTTTAACCATATAAGGTGTTCATTATTCAGAAGAACCTGCATAATTTGCATGCTTGTGACTGCATGTATATCTAGTTATTGAAATAAATTTGCTTCAGAAAATTTGGATCAACTTTGGCGATGTTGATGATTGCTGGTACCAACATTTCATAAATACTTCATTTTCCAAGTTCTTCTGGAAAGTGAAGTTGCCTGTTTTATCAGAGTTATTGTTAACTTTTTGATACTTCTACACTTCAGATTTGAGGAGAATATGAGGTATTTAGATTTGACACTCATCCATTCAGATTTTAGGAGAACATGAGGTTTCACAATTAACACTTCTCGATTTCAGGTTTGAGGAGAATGTGAGGTCTTACACTTGACATTCCTCCATTTCAAATTGGAGGAGAAAATATGGTCTTTCATTTGACACTCCTCCATTTCAGATTTGAGGAGAACATGAGATCTTACAACCTGCTGTCCACAACTGCAACAGTTGGCAGTTTGTCATATGTTCCAACTGGTCAGGTAATTAAATTATGCAAGCCTTAACATTTGTTAAAAGTTGTCATGCCCGTAGGCAGGTAAAATTAAGATTTGTAATTATTCATTTTCTTGCAACATTAAATGACAAAACATCACTTGTTCCTTCAAGATTTAAAATATTTATTACATCTCAGATCTTGCATCACATTAATGTCACTGTATATTTTATGTAAATGCCAGGAAGATTGGTAATTTAAGTGTAAATAAAGTACATGTATTCAATGACTTAATTGTATCCATAATAGTAATTCCATTGAAAATGTGTACAAAGAAACATACTTTCTAGAATTTTTCTGATAGATTCCATTCCAATCAAAATATACTTAATTTCTTAATATCACACTCACACTAACTTATGAAATTCTGTTTTTACAAAACATTCCAAAGAGATATCCAAAGGGTTTGATTCTTTGCTGACAATAAAATATATAAATCCAACTTTGGGAGTTTCTAAATAGGAACTTGTATTGAGGTGTGAAAAATACTTTAACTGAAATTCATACAGGATGTCTAGGGTATTGATCTTCCGATGTACTGGAGATGCTCAAGCCAATGGGAAATTGCAACTGCCTGAACCCAGTTTGTGAGTAAACAAGAAGACTTTTTATGATGTCTAGTTGGTGTTAAATGAAATGGTGCTGAGCTGAAAGCCAATATGACCATCTTGAAAATCTTTTATTGATACTCCTAGATGTAAAGTAACAGATTTTATTTTACCAGATGAATAATGACAATACTTAGTCCTGAATGATACTCCTGCCATTCTGACCTCAGATATGGCTGCCACAATGAACAAATTGAAAGTCTTTCATTAATTCTCCTGAATTAATGGTCATATCAACATTAGGTTTCCACGAAAAATCATCTCATGGTATCCAGTTTGTCCTACATGAAAACAGTGCCAGTCTTACATCCATTATGGCTGTCAAATCGGATATTCTGAACTCATGTCACTCAAGAATATCAAAAGATGGTTTCAAGACTCCGCGCTTATAAAGAAGAATTATCTTGAATTTTTGGAAATTCTTAAAGTTCAAAAAATGAAAAATTAATTATACAGAAAACTTTAGAAAGATAAACCCTTCAAATAAATATAAATGTGAAGTACTGTAAGATAAAACATAAAAGGACGAACAGTTTCCACAAAACTACTTACATTCTGTACAACATGCCTTGATTAAACATTATAAATGGCTTGCATTTGAGACAAGAAAGACACCCTATTGATTTGGGAGTTAAAAGCTGAGAGGGACTCCAAAAGGAAATATTTTCCACAAAATAACTACGATCTATGCTACAGACCATGAAAAAAAATATTGTTCATAGGTTGCATTTAAAACAAAAAAAGGTAGCTTTTGGAGTCAAAAGTCAAGGTCACAGGCTGACAAAAGAAAATGGTTTCTACAAAATAACTTGACATGGTAGGTATATAATGTTGTCGTCGTTGGATGTTCGGTAGTTGCTGAAGAATTTTTTCCTGCAGTGGTTTCATACTTGTTTCTTTATTACAGGCCAATCAGCTACTTCCTCCCATGATTCTCTTAGATTTCTATCCATTGGCTGCATTCTGTAATGATGTGCTGACGGCATTTAATGAGTTGCGTCTCTGTGCCCCACTGTCACTGGCATGTAATGTAGCACAGGCCTTACAGACCTCCACATGTGAGATCAATAGAATTATCTTAGCCTTCAACAGGTTAGTATGATAACCTTTAATTCACTGACCTCAGACACACAATGTCTAAAAAATAATCACATAAATCAGGAAGCAATAAGGAAATAAACAATCATTAGGCACTAAGAAAATATAGTCTGTTTCAAAGTGCCAGTAAAAAATTACTGTAGATGTTCCTTCTTTGTATTAAATTATGTTGGGACACTTGATATTGGGATACTTTGATGATCATAGAATTAAGAAGGTTCAGAAATTCACGTGTCTGGCTCTTCACTTTGCAGGAATGAGACTGTATCATGGCTTTCCCAGACTGGGAGATCCTCATAGTTATTTTGAAGAAGAACATATCATTTGTGTGCCATGTGGATGAATTTAAATTTCCATCTGGTATCTTGATATTGTGATTGCATTTGGATTGTTTGTTTGCAGTATGATGGCTTCATCCTGAGATATTTTGCCACTTTAACACTACTAAGCAATTTCTCCAGCAAATGCATTACCTGATCAGATTACATTAGGATAACTTCCTTTGCTACCTCCAAATCAAGCCCTCTGGGAAAGGCAGAAAACATCTCTGTCTATATATTAGGTAGACAAAAGGAATCAACTGTTATAGGTTATCTTCCCTTTCCACCCGCTAGGTGGCTGCTGGTATAGCTGGTTTAAACCAGTTTTTCACTTTTGCATGCTAGGATATCCCCAGACATCCAGTTAATTCCTTCAAATTATAAAATTATTAAATTTAATCATGAACTTTTCTTTTTCAGCAGTACAGTAAGTAAGAATGTTGTTTTATATGGTGCATAACGCATTGCTAAAAAAAATCCAGTGAATTTATCAATATTTTTTAATTTATCCTAACTGTTCATTTTCATCACATTTGACTTTAACAGCACACATATTTTCACCAGTGGAATTTCCCTGATGCTGTCTTTAAGCATTTGTTATGAATATAATCTGGTTGCCATTTATTTCAAATATATATAATTGTTGTATGCACTTGTTTATTTATTTTCGTTCATTACAGAAAAGACAACAGTGTGTAACAAATGCAAGAGATTCAAAGTAGCAAAGGATGTTCACACAACATGCCTGCTCTGTATCAGTTGCTCTTCATCAGTAAGGACAGAGAATACATGGTCTAATGTCCTTAGAAAACAGCTCAAGGGCTGCAAACAAAGAGAATTATCTATTTATTCTAAGCATGAGGTACTGAGTCTATGTCCCACTAAAGAAATAGTGGGATGTTAAATTTAATCAGCAACTTTTCATTTAATTATTAACTTTTAATCAGCAACTTTTCTCCAAGAGGCCTCATGTCAGATGCTGAAATGCCCCCTACACCTACCATGAAGATTCAGAAGACAGTGCCAATCTCAATACATTTGGAATGAGAAAAAATTCCTCTCTATAATAAATAAGGCTTTATCATTGAGATTGTTGATGACAGAACAGGAATATTAGAATCCCATTGGGGATAAGCCTTCAGATCCACTCACAAGGTATGACAATTCTAAGTCAGATATCACCCAGCCTATGAGAACTGAGGGTGCAGTCATACTTGTCTCCATCTATAAGGTGTGAATATGCAATACCCCATACTTTGTCCTTCTTCTTAACATGAGGTTGTATTACTTGACTCATATGGCCAGCTGGCCAGACTGAACAAAGTGCAATTTGACTTACATGGACCGACAGCCATAACATCCAACCATAATGGCATTTATTTATGCTGTGCCAATCAACCAGTCTGGCTGTACAAATGTGCATTGTACGATGACAGTGGTCACGATTCGCTTATCTCAGACTAGCGAACTGGTCTGCAAGCCGGCCACCAACATATTCCAACATCTGCATTATCTTAAATCAAACATACAGCAAAACCAATCTGCCAGACCAAACATTAGTATACCGCTTCAGAGTGAACTGACTTTATTCATAGAACCGTCTGGCGAAGCCGAACCATCATTCTAATATATGACCCCGTTCAGCAGCATATCCTATATAAACAAAGATATATGTCAACAATACAGCATCATCAGTGCTATATGGAGTGTTTTTCCCATGGACCAAAGGTGTACAGGCTATGGACAATCCCCAGCTAGATGTGGGTGCCAGACTTGTCCATTTTCATCAGGTTTGGACTGATTTCTTTCGGCAAAATGATTGGGTGATCCAAGTCATGTTGGAGGTCATAAGAATATCATTTATCAGGCCTCTTTCACTTTCAGTGCCCCCCTTCAAGACAGAAACCACAAGCAATCCCATGAAGGTGGACGTACTACAGAAGGATATAAATCTTACTCATAAAGCAGGCAGTATAAGTTATACAAAAGCCATACACTCAAGGCTTCTACACCAGACTGTTTCTTGTGATGAAGTCCAATGGCAAATTGAGACCTGTCATCAACCTCAGCAGGCTCAACTAATTCATTTTGACCCTGAAATTCAAGAGGGAGATGGTGAAGTCTGTCCATCTTTCAATGTGACACAATGACTACATGATCAGCTTATATCTGTCTAGTCAGGTATATACAGTATATTCAGTGGGAGGATTGCTTTTCAATGACAGGCCTGAAGGCAGTGTAGTTAGGCCTGAAGGTAGTATGGTTAGGCCTGAAGGTAGTATAGTTAGGCCTGAAGGTAGTATAGTTAGGCCTGAAGGTAGTATGGTTAGGCCTGAAGGCAGTATGGTTAGGCCTGAAGGCAGTATAGTTAGGCCTGAAGGTAGTATGGTTAAGCCTGAAGGCAGTATAGTTAGGCCTGAAGGTAGTATGGTTAGGCCTGAAGGTAGTATAGTTAGGCCTGAAGGTAATATGGTTAGGCCTGAAGGCAGTATAGTTAGGCCTGAAGGCAGTATGGTTAGGCCTGAAGGCAGTATAGTTAGGCCTGAAGGTAGTATGGTTAAGCCTGAAGGCAGTATAGTTAGGCCTGAAGGTAGTATGGTTAGGCCTGAAGGTAGTATGGTTAGGCCTTTACCATCAAATAGTCTTATATGAAATATTAACTGTAATGTTAGTTCATTATCTATTCTTTGATTAAAAAGAGTAACCTAATCTTTACATTCCTGTTAACATTTTAAAAAAAAAACGGGGTGGTTATTTAAAGAAGATCAGATGTAAACATTGTGACTATCATTACTAACAGATCACAATGCATTTTGTGCATGCGGATTTATGCTGAATTTTCCATACTGTTATAATACTTTATTTGGTGTGGGGGTTATTAGGTACTTACAATTATAATTCACTTATCCATCAGAAATAAGCAGCTTTTGAAAGCTGAATTTAATTGAATAGGTCCTGTTTCTTTAAGTAAAGAAAAACTGAAAAATCAGTTTTCTGTTGGTTTTTCTTTTCCGATGAATACATTTTGTATTGTCATCAATATATTCTGCACCCAAACTAAACACCCCATCCCAGGTTATAAAAATGAAAATTAACCATTTACTTCAAGTATTTACCCCACCACCAAGTTTCTGTGCAACCTAGTAGCTTTGTTTCAATTCTCAAAATAACAATGGAGAGTTTACCCAATTTAAAGCAATTTACCACTTGACACGGGAATTATATGGAGGAAATTTCATGGGGGTAAATGGGACCAGGTGACTGCTAAATAAAGGTAATTGTTAGGAGAGGTTTGACTGTATCAGTAAACACTTTTAGAAGGATGTCTCAACAGTAATTTTTCAAAAACATTTTTAAATGTTGATATAAATCACTGGTGACATATCAAGAAAAGAAGTGTGTGTGTTTTGTGTTTTGGATTTTTAACATACCTTTAACAATTTTTCAGTCATGTCACTATGATGTCTGCAGTGTGGCAGTTTATAGTTATGACTAGCACTGGGGCATTATGCGGCGGACATGTAGCATGATGTCCCACCCAGTCACATTATCCTGAAATCAGATGACCAGTCCTAACACTAACCTCTTAATGCTGAGTGCCTAGCAAGGCAGCTGGTAGTACCATTTTTATAAGTCTTTGGTATGATTCGGCCAGAGGTCAGACTTGTGACCTCCTGCATCCGAGGTGGACACTCTAACTATCAGGCCACCAGAGTGATATATATATATATATATATATATATATATAAAATGAAAATATTATATTAAACATGTTAGGGCAATCTATATATGATAGTCAAAAGGACAACAAATAGCAGTATCTTTGGAATTAGGTTTTTGCACCTGATCTTATATAAATTAATTAGTATTCAATGTTTTCAGTGTTTTTTTCACTTGTAATTAAATTATACTCCTTTCACTTGGCTTAGGCTATCATCATCACTGAAAACAGCAACTGAAATATAATTTTTTTAAAAATCAGTAAGGCAAATAACTGTGTAGATAAAAAAGTTATGGTTCAAGAGTTTTTATGACACACAGAACAGGGCAAACAATTTTATAAGAAACAAAAATCATTTAAACATCGCCCAACCTGATTTTTCACCTGCTCTTATCTCTCTGAACTTGTTTTGTTTTCTATTTTGAAGTTATCTCCCTTTGTACATGGCTGTTTGATTGATCAACTTCTAACAAAAGTCTGGCCTCTTTAAGTTAACTTTTTCACTGGTGAATTATGATTGTTTTGTTTGGTTGCTATATTCTAAACATCAGTTGAAAAATTCAGTGCAGAACCATTTAGAGAGTACTAATTAGAATATCAACTGTGCGTCAGAATTTTCAGTACTCGTTTGAAAATGCATTGCAAGTGAAATCAAATAGGCATTACATCAGAAAAAATTACTTTCAACAGAGCAGAAGAAACAACTTTTGACAAGAGAGAACAAGAGCTGTTTAGGAAATTCTGCAGCGGATATGCACACGAGTTGCTGCCATACTTCAACCACTGTCTACAGCTTCTGTTTCCCATGTCACAATTAGCACAAGTTCTGGGCGTCACAGCATCGGAAGTTGCAAAAATGGTGAGCATGCATCATATATGAAAGTAAAGAAGGTTACATTGTTGTTTTTCTTCAAGTGGCACTTCTTCATGATATCAGGTTACAAAAATGGTGAGTGAATTTGGAGGCCTGCATGTGCCACTAATTAGTAACAGTGTATAAACATTCAGTCATTACCACATGATGGTTGAATAAGATGCATGCATGCTGTATAACTAAGTCATCAGAGTGCAGTCAGTGTAAACAAACTGAATTTCTTTTTAGTTTTTATGAGAGAATCAAAATAATGACCTGAAAAGAGGCATCCATTTCAAAAGAAAGTTATATACAGTAAAACCTGTTATGAGAGACCGCCCCTTCTGCCAACAAAAAGCAGTCTCTCAAGAAAGGTGGTCTCTCATAGCAGGTTTATACAAAAAGACCAGTTTCCAAGGTCCAGTTTCAGAACAGTTTCAAGAAAAATAACCACAATCACTGTACATATATTCTATTCTTTATTAATAGTTCTTACTAAAATATTGTATGTACTCATCTAAAAACAAAATTATATGGCAATAAAGATATACACCTCTCCCTCGATAACTTGCGCACATTGGGGTCCAAAAACACAGACCGCGCTATAAGCGAGGGCACGGGTTACCGAGGGACCTCCAAAAAACCCGCTAGACATCCAGAAAACTGCATGGTTGGGGTTGGGGGGAGGGGGAACTGGGCTGTTCAGTGGCTGAATCCTCATTTTATAATCGAGTCGAGAAAAATCATCAATAAAGCACTTTTTCTGATGAAGTTGTTCGTTATTATCTATATATCACATTTATTTTCAAAATGTCCAACATCTGAAAGATCGATAACATGATTGCAACTGGTTTGAACAACCAAACAAGGTATGCGAAAACATTTGTGTATTACATCACGGCTTTTTGTTTTGTTAATTAGTCAGGTTCCCGGAGTGTTGCATAATAGTATTTCACGGAACTTGGAGTCTGCGAAGCAGGGAACCCGACTAACTGTTGATACACTGCCAAACAAGATTCCTTTTTATCAAAAACACATAACATTTATTTCGTCAGACAATCGTCTACGTCGAAACTCAATTTTTGTATTTTTCAGTAGTAAAATGTTCGTGCAGTGATTTCATTGCAAAAGTAATAGTGAAACTTCTTATCATGCTTGAGGATATCTCTACATGCAAATTCAAGAATTCTCTGAAACTCATTTTTCCCACAACGGTCCGTATCTGTGAAACAAAGCTCATTATTTTACGAAGTACTCATTTCGCTCGGCTACCTTGCTATCTTTAATCACATTTATGATTGAGTAGGTAATTTTTAAGGTAGTTTAATTAGATATGTACACAATAAAATGTATCACAGTGTTCGATTGATCAACTGAAATGAGTTAAACGACATACGACCAGTGCCGCTGGTTCTTAAGCATGTAGGATTTGTATGCCTTTTGCCTTTTTTTTCAATTCCACCTGCTTTATTTGATTCAGAAGACTTAATTACCATGATAATAGAAAAGGAGGCCCTCTTTTTATTTAGTGCAACAATACAACAGATGCTTCCGCTAGTCCGATATCAAAACACGGTGGGCACTTAATTAGGTTCTCAGCGAAACGCTCGCAGACATAGCTATTACAGTAGATTGACACATTTTACGTTTAATTTCAAGAGGACACATTGCATTTATGATGATTACACTTAAAAGAAACTAAAAGATAGAACTAGAACACAAATTTCAATTGATAAAAATTTTTATTTAATTGGTATTTATTTATTAAAGTACTGCCTCCACTTGGCGTAAGTGACACTTTCATTGATCGAAATGTCCTTGAATATTGTTAATTGCGGTTTACTAAGAATGTTGTTTGAAAAGAAAATGTAACAATTTATATGACTTCTTATTAAAAGTCGTTATTTCATAATGTTGATTAAATTTCCAGGTCCTATCTACCGTTTTTGAGTGAGAAAGCTTGCCAGTAGCTTCTCGTGGGTCGGTGGTTCTTTCCGGGGATTTCCCGGTTTCTTCCTCCACCATTAATACTGGCTGCCGTGTATAGCCTATCGTGTGCTGAAAAATGGCGTTAAGCCCCACAATAACAACAACAACAACCATTTTTGATGATAAAATGAGTGGTATATCAAGTTTCCATTACCAATTTCAATCGTGATTTTCTTAAAGTTCAGCCAGTAGGAATGCATTTTTTTGTATTCTCTGGTTTAAAAATTGGGATCCACACCTGACACCGTGTTATAAGCGGGTTCGCGAGTTATCAGGGCTCGAGTTATCGAGGGAGTGGTGTACTTATATCACTAAACATGAAATCACATTTACATTTAAAGATCACATATTTCGCATATGAAATCATTTCTGAATTACTCCTTTTCCTTTATAACAACCTAAATTTGTTTTATCGATGTTTAAACCGCATTCTTGCGAGTGGCCTGCTCTTTTTCACTTTCTTCAGTTACAGTAATTATTTTCTCCAGCCTTAAAATTTGTCTCCTTTTAGTTTGAGGTTCATCCATTGTTATTAAGGTTCTAGGTATTAAAATTATTAGTGCTCAGTTGTAATATCGAACGTAAAGACGGTTTTGACTGGGCTGTGGGAAAATATGAAAAATCTATACATGTGCATTGCATATCTAACAGTTAATGAAATAAAAAGAAACAATTATCTCATCCAGAAACAGAACCATTCACAAAAGTCAATGGTTTCATTCAAAGATGACATACAGGGATTAACTTTATAAGCAAAGTGTGTAACCCGGTCACACCAACTTGAATAGATGACAGCTTTGTGATTGGGATGTAATCACTTAACATCGGTGGGAAAAACAAAAAACATCACAAGTCTTGAACACTATCAATCAAATCCCACAAATGATTCTTTCTTGCTGGTTTAATAGACAATGACCTTATTCAGCCCCGGCAATATGGATTAACTCTAAAGACAAACAATATATGCGACCACTATGTCAACTTTGGCACTACAACGGCAATTCATGACATGTACATTAGCCTGGTTTATGGACTGTAGCATCTATCACTGGTAGCAAAAATACTTTTTTGTTTTAAATATTCCTTTTATGTTTGTTTTTGATCAGAACAATTGTTCTAATCAAGTGGTCGTTGTAACAACTGATTACATATAGGTCATTGGTGTCTGTCTGTTCTAGCAATACAGTTGTTCATAGGGATGCCGGGTCCTACAATAAGGCCCTGAAGCAGGCTAAGTGCGGGAATAATTAGTCTGGTTCCCTGCTTTGTATGCTCCCTGCATTGCTCACCTCTATACGAATAGCGGAGAACAACGCAGGGAGCATACCAAGCAGGTAACCAGACTAGGAAATAATCTACATATACTTTAGTCTGGTTTACGACAGCTAAAACAATTCAGACATCAGTAGCCAGCCTATTTTTTAAATCTTTTTTTTTTATTTAGAACGGTATGAGCAGTCGTTCTTACAGGGATCAAATAAAGGTCAGTGGAGTTTATCCTCATTTTTGCGATGCGGTCGTTCATAGCAGTGTCGAAATGCATATTTTGCCAAGACATCATTGGTTGTGTTCAGCAGGTGGTCACTCATAACAGAGCATGTATATAATAAAATCGATCCATGCATTACGATTATGGTCAGAAATGACAGGTGGTCGCTCGTAGCAGAGGTTGCTCATGACAGTTTTTACTGTATTTTCATTGTTGCCATTTTTTTCATAATCCCTAGCGCTGACACAGTTGGGTATTATTTAAAATTGCGACACTAAACACAGAAATTTATCTTTTGAATAGATTCCTCTTTTCAAGTAAATATTGTGCCTTAATTCTTGTTTAATGTGTGTCTCATGGTAAATGTCACTGATTATTTCTTTCATTAAAAAAAATGTTCTGAATTCTGATTGAATTAACAGGTTTTACATTGAATTAACAGGTTTTACATATAGTGGTTTCCTCACAGTTATTTAAGTTCCACGAAAAAATGTACTCTGTCTTTTATGTATAGCTGCTATCCTTCATGTATAACTATTTATACCATGTACAATAAAAATAACATGGCTTTTAAAGCATTCTTATATCAGCAATCTGATATACCAGTACTGTTGGTATATCAAATTATGATCTGCCTATGGCACATTAATACAGATATATAAACATTGTTTCAATAATAAATTCTATTCATCATTGATGAATTTCTACTAATTAATCATTAAGGATGTAAGAAAATAATGACAAAAATATTAAAATCCCTGTTGTCTAAATGAATTAAACATGGTACACAATTTCATCAAAATCCTTTCTGCTTTCCCTCCCCTCCCCCTCTGCATAAGGGACAAAATACATGGAAATCTGTGGAGCGAGAGAGAAAAAGAATTTGGACTTGATGAAACCTTTGAAAATGAACTTACACTAAGTCAAATTTAAGAACCTGGCTCATCATAATGGTATGTGAACACTTTCCATGGGATTTGTCCTCAGTTTTCTACACCAATGATACAAGTTGCAATAGCCTGTCAAGATTACAAGGTAAATTTCTGGGTTAGGTGGCACATAATAAGGTTCTAAAAATTACAATGTCCAAAGGGTTCTCCCCCATCTCTTTCTGTCTGATTGTGTTGTTTGATCAGGCACAATCAACCAACAGAGAAGCATATGGATTGATGATAACAAAGATGCCCCTGTGGTAATTCTTCCAAACCACATCTTTCTCTTTCTCTCTGTTGGTTGCTGTGTCAGTGTATCAGTTTTACCACAGTCTTGGTCAATCAATGCATTCTCTTTCTCTCTCTGTCTCTCTCTGGACCATCATAATATGATACAAGTGAATAAATGAGCCTGTGTCATGTGATGATTTCTCTGGACATATGAATGATGGTAAAAGCTATGGTCAAACCAAACGATGGAAAGAGGAAAGGGAAAGATGTAGGATAAAAACAGTTTTTATGGTCAGTAGCAGTGTAAATTATAATGTCTTGGATCAACTGTAAATACATTTATATGTTTGCATTTCCTCTTGTTGGTTCATCATTTCATTTAGTTATATTCCACACCCGTTCCAATACACTCACTGGGAGTATGAATGGATGTGCGTTCACAGTAACCATGCTGTGTGTAGTGCTCTAAGTTCTTCATTTAAACCATCTTTCATGTTTAAATCATAAGTGTTTCTTATATTCATTTCATCAGTATGAATGAAAATATATATTCAGAAAATGAAAAGAAGCAAGTTATCAATTTGCAAAGAGGATTGTGAATAACCACTAAATGCACACATCTACATTTTGCAGTAGACACACTCAGCAGGGATGTGAAGAATTTATTCACTCAGTCAATACATAGTTGCCTGTAGTCAAACTCTTAACTCCTTTCAAAAAGCAAATATCTGTATTTGTACGTGACATAAATAAAATATACGTATAGTACATACCATGTATCTTGATATACCACTCGTATAAATTTTTCAATGAAAGGAAACTCAACGAGTCTCATTTCCTTTTAATAAAAAACTTTGTACATCTCATGGCATAGCAATGATACACCGTACATACATACACATATACATACACACACATGTCCGTAAGTATGTACATACACACACACATATATATTTACTGTAAAACCTTCACCATAGTACCCAATATAGAAGAGATTAACACCATATATTTATTCAGTAAAGTTTCATACGTAGATGTGGGGGTTTTTTTCTGTTGCAGGGTACACTTGCACAGATTGATATCAATGCAGTTGTGTCACAGATTCAGCATCTTGTACCTAAACAGGAAGAGAAAGTACACGTAGTGGACACAGCTGCCATGGATACATTCAGTGAACAGTCAAGCACAGTTGCATCATCAGGTGTGGACCAATCAAAAGCTGTTGTTACAGAAGCTAGTACAACACAGGAAACTGAATATTCCAAGCCTGAACACTCTAAAGTGATATTTGCCACTGGGAATGAGGAAGAGACGAAAACTGGAAATGAAAGTCAAACACTGGACCTTCAAAGTCATCAGGAAAATGCTGTGTCAAGTAACATTGATACATCATTATCTACAGACATTGCATCAAGTCTGATTGAGAATTTGAACATAAAAGACAATACAAACAAAGATACAGATGAAAATTTAGATTGAATTTTTTAAAATAAATCCAGAGCAAACTGTTAACATTTATTTATTACTTTAATTCATGTTTATGCCTATCTATCTCTCTATCTGTCTGTATTGATCCATCTGTCTAGTTAGCTAGCAATTTTTCTGTTTCTATTTATAACTTAACCTGTCTATCCCAAAGTTCTAATGGCACTGGCCAGACATTTTTTCCCCCAAAAGTTTGAAGTAGGCCAGTATTTGTGAAATTTTCGGATAAAAATATTCACAGGAGACATCAAATGCTGCAACAAATAAGAAAAACTTGGATATTTTTTATTATCAAATATACTTGAAAATGTGTAATTTTCAGTTCCTGATTTGCTGATGCTTTAGTTTTATCCATGCATGCATTACTAGTTTACTTTCAAACTATTTATTAATAAAAATTATTTCTTTTGTTTTATAAAACCGTACTTTAAAATTTCACCCAGTAACAATATTTTCTTCAGTTTTAAAAATTAATTATTACCTGACAACTTTGAACCTTAGAAATACACAGTACTTGAGAGATATATCTGGTCAAGTTAACGGCAATGTTTTATTGCTCAGAGTTTGAGGTTGATAAGAACGGTATTTATCATTGCTGGTATCTCTTTTCGTTTGAATAGGGGCCTATGCTACGTGTATTTATTTCAAAATAGCTTCGTGTGCTGGCAGACTGCCATGCAAATATAATTAAAAACACAATGAGTGATGAACTTTTAGTACATTCCACAGGGCAATCATTCAAATATAGACAGAGGTCTCACTAGGATTTTAAAACTAGGAGTCCAGGACTCTCATTTTGGTAAAAATAGGAGTCCCACCAGCAAATGTTGCAGTCCCCTCCCAGAAAATGTTGAACTTTGCAGATTAGAAGAACTGTTGGTTGCCATTGAGTTTAATTTCCACATTCTTTATAACAATGACATGTACAACTGTGTCAGCCTTTTCTGCGCATATGATAATTCTGCACAATTATAAGTCATTTCTGTAAACATTGGATCACATGTTGTTTTGGTTGAAAATCCAATTTGTATCAAGAAAGAACGATGAAATTTAACCAGTGTCCACACCTTATAATACAGCAGTTGAGTCTCAAGGTCAAAGGCCAAGGTCATTAGTAGGAAAAAAGTATTCTTATTATGAATATTGTAAGTTCTTCATGAAAAATTGTTATGTAAGTTGCCATTCAGCATGTTGAGATACCACTGTAATAATTGTGTCAGTCTTCAACTTTATTCCATATGAATATCTTCCCAAATTATTTTGTATTTTAATATGATTCATATATAAAAAAAGAACAAAGTATTTTGTTGTTTGAAAAATCTGACATCATCTATATAATTATATATATATAAATAAAAAATGTATGGATAATGATGCTTTCTCTTGGTTCTGTATTATCAATGTTTTGTAATTGTGACTAAAACTGACACTAAAGAATTCAACTTAGGGTAAAATTCTGAAGAAATTAAAAAGAGTGCACTGGTAAAAATTGCAAACGTGAACATATCCTGTATTTTTTTAATCATAGTTGAAAATACTCATGTCAAACAAGTGCCTACAAAAAAGAGAGTGCTATAAATCGGTTAAGAGTGAGACTCGTAATCCAATGGTCTGTTCACAATGTGTACTCTCTCACTTTCTCTTTTTTTTTCTCTCCACAGGAAATACCTTCAGTTTTGCATGGAGCAGGATGTTTCAGGTTTGACCTCTGCCGTTTGTATTAGCCTCTTACCCCCCCCCCGAACTTTTACCAGGGTGAAGCAAGTATTTGCAGCCCACCAGAGGTCTCTACAGATCCCCACCCTGCTGTTTGCGTGAGTTAGAGTCTCGGCTTCACCAACTTATGTGAGAAAGCCTGTACATGGGTTGGTGTTTCTTCCCTTGTTCTTTATCCACCAAATGTACATGTCCTATCATGTGCTGAAAAATGGCATCAAACCCACAAAATCAAGCTAAGCCCTTCTCAGGACTTCGTTTCTGTGGGGATGAACTTCCTCACCAATCTCTGGCTAGTTCGTGTTCTGCTGGACAGCAGAGACAAAGTTCTGTCTCTTCCAAGCCAAGTCTTTGTTGTTGGCTTGCTTATATCTTTAACTCCTAAGGACCTTGAACTCTGTGGCAGACCTGGTTCACTTCACTTGCACCATCTCCATTTCCTTCTAGCAAACTGGAGACCACACAAGAATCCCCTATCACTGGAATTTCTGGGGTCCGATTTTCATCACCACTTGACTTAGTGGTGAAACTGGGACCAGCTTCTGGTCCGAATGAATGTCCCCAAACCCCACTCCTATCTGTACACTGACACGCCAGATTCAGGTTCAGGCGATCACCTGGGGCCAGAAATACTACTTCTTCAGGGCTCGAGGTCCCGGGAGGAAGTTAACCTCCACATAAACAACTTGAAAGTTTACTCTGGCGAACAGTCGGTCAAGAGGGGGCAGGGTGGTACTCATGGGATGATCTCAGCATCAGTCCATCGCCGATTCTCCGTTCATACTGTGGTGAAGATCACAGGTGATCTTGCTTGAGACAAGGCTAAACTAAACTCTCAACTCTCCCCTTTTTATGTCTTTTCATTTCCAGATCAGGGACCTTCACGCTCGACTCATCTCAAGCAATCAATCTGCTAGAACCAGTTTTCAAGCAAAGTTGCCAACTGCATTGTATACGATGCTAAGTGTAGATTCTTCTGTGGTTGATGAAGTAGGAACGCGTTGATTCTGTTATCCTTTAAGCGCAGAGGCAGACTTTCCTCTCTTCCTTTTCGAGCAGAGAGAATGTTCAGTCTCCACCATTAAGGGCATCTTCGCTAGTCAAGGTTCCGATATATTAACACTATCTACAGTTTGGCTGATCGAGCAGATATTTTAGTGCTTTGTTAGGACATCTTTAGGATTTCATGAGTTGCCTCCCTTAGTATGTAATGCCAACTAACCAATAGCGTATCTATGGGTCGAAAATGGTGGGGGCACTTGACTTCAAAAGGATACTTTGTAAGCTTAACACCAAAAGTATGACTGCGTACCAGAGAGAAGCCATTACAGGTGTATTTGCTTATTTAAGAGTCCATTCAAGTTATTGCTCCCCTTGTCACCATCATGTAGGAACAGTTTTCAAATCTGATCAACTTTAATTTTGATTGGATTCATCCAATGAAATTCACAGACCCGAAGTACAGAAATATCTGCTCGATCCGCCAAGGTGTAGATAGGGTTAACATATCGAAACTTTGGCTAGCGATGATGCCATTAAGGGCTACAAGGCAGCCCTCTCACACGCTCAAGTTCTTAAAGGGTCCGTCCATTCGGTCGGACCCTCATCTTCCTGATCTTATCAAGAATTTTGAACTGCAGATACCAGTAACTCGCTCACTGACACAGAGTTGGAATTTCTTATGCGTGTTATGGCTTTTGTCGAAACCACCTTATGCACCGTTGAGTGAAGTTTCCTTTGAGAACCTTAAACTCTAAGTTGTGTTCCTGCAGTCCGTAACGTCTGCAAGAAGCAAATGCGAAGGAAGGGTCGGAAGCGTATCTTACTACCTATTAAGGACTTTGTTGATATTTCAACAATCACGTTCTTAAGGTGGATTGTTCTCACTATCAAATGAGCTTTTCAACCCCTCACTGAGAGGGAATTAAAGCCCATGAAGTCATGGGTGTTTCCACTTCTTGGGCCTAGCTTAATCCCTCTTCATGAGGGATTCTTTATGGCGGTCATACACTACTTTATCCTCCTTTTTACCTTCATTTTTGACGCACCAGAGCGATGGCATTTTCATTTTCTCGTTGGGCCCTAAAATAACAGCTCAAAACGTGGCCCAATCTGCCAAATTACAGCAGTGAAGACTCGTGCCGCGCTGGCAAGTACATCACTTTATGCCACTCTTGAGACCATAAATCTCCCTCCGACCTGGCAAACTCAGAAATGCAATAGTGACAAGTCTTGTATCACAGGTATTAAATTGCGGGCGGGGGTGGGGAGGGGGTAAAAGTTATTTTAATTATGTAATACTTACCTATCACTATTACAAGAGACCTTCCTCCCACCCCGCTCTGAGCACCTAAAACCTTGTCTAGATCCAAGTCAAAGACAACAAGTAATCTGCCTAACCCCTTAATGTGGGAGTCAAACTGGGTCTGTTCTTTCGGTTCTAAGTGTTCTAGAGCTTTCCATACTAATAGTTGGATGGAATTGTGTGTTTGGACGAGGGGACTTATGTCCCGGAAGTGATAAGCAGGGCAATAGGGACTGCTAAGTATTACATAATTTAAATCGGTTTTGACCAGACCCACCCACATAGAAAACAAATTTTTATATAAAAAGGGTTTATCTCTTCCTCCTCTTTGCGTGCTCAGTGGTTAGCATGCCGGACTCGCAATCAAAGGGGTGCTGATTCAGATCCTGCTGTTGGATCAACCTGGGTTGGCAACCATTGTGTGTCGTAGACAAGACACTTTACTCCAATTGTATCGACACTAAATAAACTACTTCTGTTGCAGTGCCATTAAACACAGAACAGTTTTAATCTTTATACTTGTAACAAACTTTTTAAGATATGTTTCTACATGTTTACGTTTCTTTGGAAGGGTTTATTTTCCTGACGTTTTTCCCAGTGTTTTTTTTTTTTTTTTTTTTTTTTTTTTTTTTTTTTTTTATAGAACTATATTTTATTTGGCACTATATAGCCATGATTGGGTTGACGTGCCTTTAATTCAATACACACTGGTATTTGGAAAATTATGGCTACCTTGTAACAATTTCGGGAAATTAGTACATATTATATTTTTGCCACAGAACAGACAGGAAATTCATCGTTTAATCTGCATTTTCGTCTTGAGGTGAATGAAGCAAATAACTGAATCATCATTGTGTAAAGTTCAAACAACCAGCCTGCAAGGAAAGTTGTCTCTTTTTATTGTTTATAGTGAGACCTGGCGAAAACTGATGTGCACGTTAGTAATCTCTCTCTCTCTCACTCTCTCTCTCTCTCTCTCTCCATATTTTGACATTTTTGTTTGCAAGATCTGTCGAGTTAAGGAGTGTAATGTATACGGTCATTATGATTTGTGCTTAAATCATCGATGGAGAGGACAGGTAAATAAAAAGACCATCTTATCTTCATTACAAAATCTCAGCAGGAGAACCACCTCCTAATATAGCACTGCCGATGAACAGTGTACCAGCTGGGGTTGCACACCTTAGATTTATCTATTGCTCCCCTAATCTATGGGACACTGAACTAAAACAATAGATCAGTCTGTTCTTCCTTGTTGGCCAGTAAGTTTTATGCCAGCTACAGTGTAATTCTATAATCAACACTGGCATGCGTCCATGTTTTCTTGTCTTTGTTTCACAGTTGTGTAAAGGAATAATATCTAACTAGTGTATTGTTTGCACTGATGTATACAATATATTGTTCCTCGGTTTTTGTACATAATAGTCACCAGCAAAATGCGGATTGTATGAAACATGACCTTAAGTCCTTTACAAAAGAGTTTGATAGGCGGCTAGTTTTATCCTGCACATTCCAATAACCCGAGATAACAACTTTTATTCATTAAACTTACTATTGTACAAATAATAGCAAATTTTGTATTCTCAAAGGCATGGGGTTGGTGTTCATTGATCTTTTCTGTGGCACAGATAGGTCGACGGTAATACGCTCATTTTGCACCCGTTTGACCAGGATTCGATCCTCGATTTCAGCTCAAGCAAATGTAAATGGTCGCCTATCTGAGGTATGCGATTTCCATCCGGTTCTCTGGCGTCGCCGACCTTAATGTTCACCATGCGGCAGTCCCTAGTATGTTCTTCAAGTTGTTGAGACATGTAACACAATCGATGTAAAATACTGCGAACGTCTAATTTCTGCAAACAATCGTGCCTGACGCAGTCAGACTCTTGAATCTCAGCTGCACATTGGCATCCAATCACGATGTGTTCACGCAGTATTAAACGGTGACGCGTTTGAACTATACCGTTGCAACAACCGGTACGGATGTCAGTGTCTGCTTTTCGATAGTATCACTGCGTTTGGCATTAATTTTTTAGATGATTTCTACAATTGTCTGTGAAGTTTAAATCTTGGGTTGAAGAGAGTTTAATACTGGTGGAATACACCATGGTAAGCACATGATGTAACTGACAACCATGAATTTTTGTACATTATTGTACCTGCATCAAACCTGAGATCAAAGTGATCCTAGGAGTGCGTTCTCGAGTTTGTTGTCCCATCTTATTGTCTGGTTAGGTCTGAAAGAGATGGGAAAATTAATGCACAAAACAACACAGACTGAAAATTGACCAACCGAATTTGTCAAACTTGTGTCACTGTAAACAGGGAAACATTCGATGCAGCTGTGTCATCCACTGCCATATTGATTTAACACAAAGCCACACAAAATAAAAAGAAAACCAATAAAGTACGTCAATCATATGTGAAACTTTTCGTGACTTCAAGTCCTTAAACTTCTGTCACAGCTGTAAACAGTCGATACAAAATGCGGCATCAGTGTCTACGTCAATTTTTTCTCCCCCCTCCCCCCAAAAACTGAAAATAAATAGCATCTTCAAACGACAGTATTAACTTAACTGTGCTTTCGAATATGAAAATTCGTTCGTCAGCTGGAATAAGTCTCATTTTTTTTTTCAGAAAAAGGGCATTTCAGAATTAATGCAATATTATCTGGAGGTCCAGATATATTATAATAAAATCAGTACATTAGTTCTTGTGTTTTATCGGAAGTTTACAAGTTTAGGAAGTTTACAAGTTTAATCTTTATTCTTATTTTCTCTACGTCCATTGTACATGTTCTGGTAACTGATTCAGCGTGCTACGGCCGTGAGGTGCATTGAGCCTGAGAAAACCAGAAAACACAAAGGAAACCACATACTTTAGCTGACCGAATATTTATCTTTGCATGTGGTTTGTGTATGAGATTGAACCATAGATCGCGTCTGTGTAAAACAAGCTATTTGTCGCTGCACAAGGAAGATATATTTTAAACTGCGTTGTAATATTTAGCAGTTTATGGTTTATAAACAAGTGGCAATCACTAAATAAAATCACACTTAAACCAGTTTGAAATAATGACGTGAGAATGGCTAATACGGACAGAGAATATCCATGTTTCTATGGCCTGAAGTGACTGACAAAATTAAGAAGAAAAAAAATACCTCCATGTAGATATGCACCAGTCTGTTGCATACAAACCTCTATTAACCGTAACTGGTACCCATCTACCACTGCTTGACGCGAGAAAAGCTGGTTCGCGGGTTGTACTGTAATATCAGTCCTCGGAAGACGATAAATGAATGATGTTAAGGATTATATAACACATTAGTGTGTGGGTGTGGGTGTGTGTGTGTGTGTGTGACTTGGATTTTTAACGTAGCTTTAACAATTTTTCAGTCAGATCGCTACGATGTCTGCAGTGTGGTACTTTATAATGATGTCTAGCACTGGGGCATCATGCCGCAGACATGTAGCATGATGTCCCACCCAGTCACATTATCATGACACCAGGCCGACCAGTCCTAACACTAACCTCGAAATACTGAGCGCCAAGAGAGGCAGCTGTTAGTACCATTTTTACTAAGGCTTTGGTGTGACTCGGCCTAGGTTCGAACCCCCGACCTCCCGCATCCGAGGCAACACATTAGGTACGGACATGCTTGGAAATATCTTTCCTGCAGGCATCTTAATTCGAGTTATCATGTAAAGTAATTTGACAGTGGATAATTTTTAACGTAGTCAAGCATACTGGATTATTCTTATTGCATGTGTGTCAAATAGTGGTGTGTGTGTGTGTGTATATATATATATATATATATATATATATATATATATATATATATATATATATATATATATATTCAACAGAATATCAGTCATGGTCGGCATTTGATGGAAATGAAAATCAATTTAAATACGACTTAGTATTTAACTAATAGTGTATATAATAAATAAATTATAATATTTGTGTTGTTTGGTATTGTGGTCTGGCCCATCGTAGACGCTCTACAAACTAAGCTACCGTGACTCCATCCTTAGGTGTAGGGGTTGAGCTACGTAGATTTAATTATTTCGTCCAATTAATCAGTGAACAGGAAAAATTAGTTTACTACGCATAATTCAAATGTCAGTTATTTCAACAATAAGCACAAATTTAACAGTCTATTCTCTCTCTCTCTCTCTCTCTCTCTCTCTCTCTCTCTTTAT